>CM077227.1:33521773-33581773 GCA_039654775.1 Spinibarbus caldwelli | reverse complement strand
CCCTCAAGCCATCCAAGATGTAGATGAGTTTGTTTCTTCATCAGATTTGGAGAAAAGTAGCAGTGAATCTCTGCAGTGAATGGGTGCCGTCAGAATGAGAATCCAAACAGCTGATAAAAACATCACAATAATCTACAAGTAATCCACAGCAATCCAGTATATATATACTTTTATACGGTTATATATATATATATATATATATATATATATATATATATATATATATATATATATATATATATATATATATATATATATCTATATATATATTCCATTAAACACTGAGGATGAATAAATATTGTGTGTATTTTTACCACAGTGAAACGTACATTATTAATGTATTGACAGCATATATATATATATATGTAAATTATTGCAATAAATTATTGTGATTGCACTTGTCTGTCTGTCATGTTTTTTATACTGTACTTTTTTTTAATATTATGTTTATGTTTAAAGGCAAGAGTGGGATTAGCGGCTCAAAATATCTTTTTATTACTATATTGTTATTAAAATTTTCATTAAAGGCTTACATGTTTCTATCCATTACCTTTTATAAATAATTTTTACATACTCTCTAAAAAATGGTTACATTTAAGTTTGGGAGCCTAAAATGTATCTAGAGAATGGTAAAAGTGCAACTATAAATTTTTTTTAAATATTCAAAGTTTTTTGTTTTTAGCTGTAAATACATAATGTTTTAGATGCTGTCAGTACATCCATATTGTACATTCAAAATCCACACAAATATTTGTTTAGATCTGTTTTGGACTGTTTTGGCTTGTAAACGCTGCTTGATCTGTGCAGATTTCTCTCTTGATTCAGACCAGAACACTTTTTCACTGGAGGAAGCGTTATTATGGATTATGGACTTGTATTTTGATCAGAAGTGATGGTTTAAAGTTAAAAACGTCTTATTGATGGATTTGTTTCTTACAAACATGCAGCTTTTGTCTTCTCAAGACATTAACTGATGGACTGGAGTGGTGTGGATTACTTGTGGGTTATTGTGATGTTTTTATCAGCTGTTTGGACGGACGGCACCAATTCACTGCAGAGGATCCATTGCTGAGACAGTGATGGAATGCTACATTTCTCCAGATCTGAAGAAAAAACAAACTCATCTGCATCTTGGATGGCCTGAGGGTGAGGACATTTACAGCTAATTGTCATTTTTGGGTGAACTGTTCCTTTCAGTGTAAATGGAGCCTATGATGCATCTGACTTCATTTGCTACCTAATCTCCGACATGTAATGGTGAGTTAATTAAATTCACAAGCAAACAAACCTGCGACAGCCACATTGGATAGTCTGTTCACACTTCAGCCATCAAGGAGATTCTGCTGCGGCGACAGACAACTGAGGATCAGATTCAACTTCATCAAGATCAAATTGAAATTCATTAAACTGCAATCTGGAAGACTAATTGAACTATTAAGAAATAAATAGAAGTCTGGAAGAAACACTGAGGCGAGATTTTGAACATTTATTTGTCGTCAGGGGCCTTCGACGCCTGCGGTGTGATTTACTCACGGCTCTGCCATCAGAGCTTTTGTTTGGTTGTTAAACTTTAGTGTTTGTAAAACTGATACGAGCTGCAAAGGTTTGCTGGAAGCTGGTTTTGGGCGTCACTTGAGAACCGCCTTTAAACTTATAGAGGAACTTTCTGATTCACTGCTCAATATCAACCCTTAGGTTTATGTTATTGACAGCTTTTTTTTTATTTATTTTTTTTTAGGATGAATCACACATTTTCTGTCAAGAATCATGTCCAGGCCAAATTACATTATTTACAAATTATATTTTTGCATAAAAAAATAAGCCTACTTTGAGAAAATGTGTACTTGTGACAGAAAATGTGTAATGTGGCACATCTTACCCCCAAAATTTTCATTTTTGTAATGTATTTTTAAAATTTAATCAACATTAATTAAAGGCAGTACAGACACAGCATATCTTATAAATACTTGCATATATAAAATACCAAAATTCTAAGTATAATTTAAACTAAGCTGGCTTAAAAAATTAAATAAATAAATAAAATAGTAATGAGATTTATTTGCATTATGATAATGAGAATTGCCAGGTAAAATATGAAATGAAAATTATGTGTCAGTGCCATTTTAGGATAATTGGAATACTATTATAGTTATAATTAATATTTTGAATTAGCTTTTATTTATATATTTTCTGTTTTAATTTTAATTTGACTTACAATGTTAGCAACTGTGTTGGGTTTTTGTCATTTTTATTATTTAGTTATTTTTAAATGTGTATATAGTTTTTAATAACAGCATTATATAACTTAAAAAATATAGTAATGAGATTTCTTTGCATTATGATAATGAGAATTGGGGGGTAAAATATGTGATGAAAACAGTCACAATCAGTGTAATTTCAGCATCATTGAGAGACAGTTTTTATTAATATCATCGTAATAAAATAAGGATTTTACTATTTCTATTTTTTTTTATTTTTTAATAAGGATTTTTATATATTTAATTTCAGGAGAAGTGTGTGTGTGTGTGTGTGTGTTTGTGTGTGTTTATTTATTTATTTGTAGGTTAGATAGTTAACTAAAATAACCCTGGTCACAATGTAAAGTACTGTTATTCTGCCCATTGCTGCAAATGGATGTAATGAACGAATTAAGAAGCAAATATAAATGCATAACTGATTATACTTGAAGTAACATAAGCAATAGGGCTGTGCAATTAATCGCATGCGATTGTCATGCGGATCTCATCAGTAAAGTTGGTTCCTTGATTAGCAGTAAATCGCCATCACCTGCTTTCAGATGGAGCGGTATTTAATACACAGAGCCGTAGTTCACTGACAAGCTAGGCAATATCGCATTCATTATCGCAAATGAATCGCCTACGATAATGAATGAGATATTGCCTAGCTTGTCAGTGAACTACAGCTCTGTGTATTAAATGCTGCTCCATCTGAAAGCAGGTGATGACCGGCTTTACTGACAAGATGTGCATGGCAATCGCATGCAATTAATTGCACAGCCCTAATAAGCAGTGGCACTTAAACTGAGGGAAAGTGTTAAAATATCAATATCGGTTTTAGATTTCCCAATCGGTGCACCATCAATACTACAAATGATTTCCTCTGCCGAGCCAAAACTGTGACCACAGAGGCATCTCTGAACACACTCTCACGGAGTTGCTTTGTAAACATCATGAACATCTGCTCCAGATGCAGGAGCTGTACTGAGGGAAACCCCATCAGTTTCTGCTCTATCTCCTCAGATGACGCCCAGGAGAGACTCAAGAGCTCAAAGAACACACTAATTATCCACCCTCTTATTTTGCCTCTTCAAAGGATGCGTATCTTCCCGTGGAATATCATTTGCGCTCTATGGTTAGAGAAGCAATAATGTCAAATGCACGTTTAGAATCAAATCTCTGAAAATGTCAAGCGTGTCCATGCAGAAACGGGCCTGACGCCTGTCATCCGCTTCTGGAGACTGAGTGAATGAACTCCAGGTCAGAGGCATGAAATATTCCAGACTAATTGGTCTTTCACTAAGCTCCGCCTCCTCAGTTACTGTCACTCATTCAGACAAGCTGTGCGGGACGTCCCACAAGGAAATCTCCAGGGGCTGGAGATTTGCATCGATTTCCCTACAGATACTGTGAAGTTAGAGAGTTACATGGCTAAAAAAACTGTGAAAAGTTGAAGTACTAAAATTACTGAAACTAAAATAAAAATCAAATAAACATTGTAAAAAAAAAAACAAACAAAAAAACCCTAATGCCAAAAGCACATTAAAATGTCTAAAACTTAAACTAAAATGTAAAACTAAATTATAATAAAGTTAAATTATATATGTAAAAATTTAAAAAAAATAATTAAATTATTAAATAGTAATAAATGGCATAATAGAATAAATAACACTTAAATAACAAAACCTAATGAAAATAACAAAAATGCATAATAAAATGTATAAACAAACTAAAATTCTAAAGAAAACTTTAAAAAACTAAATTATATATTAATAAAATTAAATTATCAAATGTTAATAAAAAGTATAATAGTATAAAAATATTATTAAAATAACAAAACCTAATGAAAATGACAAAAGCACATACAATCTCAAACTTAAACTATAATGAGAACTAAAAAAGCTAAATTATATATTAATAAAAAATATTACTTGGATAAAATATTAAATATAAAAAAAATTCGTTCTGTAAAAGTCCATTTAAAACTATGCAAACTGTGTGCTATTCAGAACTGCATTAAAATTTCAGGTGAATTGAATTTGAATAGAGGTAGCAAACAGGATGCATAATTATACAGATTAAAATTTGAATGTTGAAACTGACACCTATATAAACATATAGCTTAGTTTATATATTCATCATATTTAATAAATTAACTTTTGTTTTCCAGAGCTGAAGAACACTATATTTCCCAGAATGCATAACCTCTGAAGAATTTATCTGAATTACATTTTATTTTCCTGTCATTTCAATTCCCATGAATTGAAAGCGAGCCGATTCTTTGAATCTAATTTTAGGACGACAGGACCAGTGAGGTGATGAGGAGCTCTGAGAGCAAACCGAGGAGCTTTATTTGCTTTGAATCCAACAGGGCTTCCATAGCAACAAGCTCCAGCTGTAGAGGAGAAGAAAGAGGAAGAACTGAAGCCTGATGCAGACAATGACAGAATCCATCACAGCCTGCAGGACTTCATTAATGCGTCTCCATTTGTTCTGCTGTGCTGGATTTGATCTGGAGACCAGCGGAGAGGAAGAGAGCCCTCATGTCTGCTGTGTTCACCTCACACGCATCTCAGACAATCAAAGAGATCTGAGGACAGACACTTACACAACAGAGAGAGAGAGAGAGAGAGAGAGAGAGAGAGAGAGAGAGAGAGAGAGAGAGAGAGAGAGAGAGAGAGAGAGAGAGAGAGAGAGAGAGAGAGAGATGATGCTGGGCACTTCTAAAACAACACGACCGCAAAACATTCAGCTGAAATGACCGGCAGGGATTGATAAGCAGGTTTGTTCTGGTTATATTAGCCAGACTAAGAATGCCTACATAAACATGAAGAATCTTTCTGACTGATATAAAAAGAGACAATCATTGGAAAATATAACCTATGGAGCAATCACACTGGACTTGTGCAAAATTCAGATTTTAAGAATTGGCTCTCTTTTCATTGATGGAATTCAGTTTGATTTGAATTGACCACAACACATAAAAAGTTGATTTGTAATTTGAACTTCAACAAAGTTGGTGCATTCTGGCAAATGAAGTGCTCTTCCACCATCATCCACAAAAGCTAATTTAATAAATATGATACATATGCTTTAACTATGGTAGCCTATTAGTAAAACTGTGGTTATGCCAAAAAAAAAAAAAAAAAAAATCTTTCATCTTTGTTTTGTTTTATAACTGTGCTGTCTTAATGGTTTGATGTTTATACTGTTTAATAAAAAAAAAAAAAGAAATAAGAATTTAGTAGTCGCTGGATATTGGTAGGGACACGTCATAAGCCTCGTTCAGACTGTCAACCCAAATCCGATTTTTGTGCAAATCCGATTGAAATCCGATCATATTTAGATAGCCTGAACGGCAACGAACTACATAAAATCTGATTTGTGCAAATCCGTTTCAAGCTACATGTGGTTTGGAATCCTATTCAAATCGCATTTCTGGAAATCAGTTTCAGTCTGACCAGTCAGATCGGATTTAGCGTAGCTTTTTCACGTCCTCACGCCACGTAAAACGTAAACACGTCAGACGTTTTTAAAGAAAACATGCTGAACATCTTTGCAGAAACAAGCTTGTGTCGTTGCGAAGTGAAAGTCAAGAGGAAAAAAACATTATACTACTAGTACACCGTACCTCTTTGAGTTTTGAAAGTAGCGGAGACGGCAGCATGGAATAAAGCCGCACATTCCAGCTTCCTGCGTTTCTGCCGCTGCCTCAAAAGACGAAATATAATAATACAGCGCAACCGCGACGGCAACATGTTGTCATGTCATAAGACAACATCTGTATTACAAACTGTATTGCTGTTACTGTTGTTTTTAGCGTAGGCATAACAACGCAACGGCATTACCATAGAAACCAATGCACACTCTGTAAAAACGAAAGAGCGCTTATGGACACACAAATCAGATATGAACAGTTGCGATACGCTGTGTGGACAGTCAATTATTCAAATCAGATTCCATCCAGATATGCACAAAATCAGATTTGGGATGACAGTCTGAACGAGGCTTTAGCGTCCCAACTAAATTCAACGCCCTTTTCATAAAGTTTGCAAAATTCTAAACTGGAATGTTCCCTTAATGTTTGTATTACCAAAAACTGGACGTTTTGAATGTTCAGAGAACATCAGAAATAACATTTTCATAACTTAATGGGAACATTAGCAAAACGCTCTTAGCACATATTTGTGTCAGACTGGTAAGCGCACCTGACATAGGTTGTTTTTTGTGCTTGTAACACTCTCAGGTGCTGAGCGAAGTGTTGAGTCACCTCAAAAAAAAGCGCCAGTCACGTTAACGAGCTGAAGACGCAGAGCCGATCGCTCCAAACGTTAATCAACTCTGTCATCGGCTGCCATCAGAGTCGCCAACGAGCGAGCACGTTTCTGTGTCTGAGAATCCGAACGACTGAATAGGGCAATCAAATCAGACACGGTAATAAGAAAATGCTTCTTGGAGAGCAGAAATTACCCTTTATGTTGAGATTGCGATTGGCTGATTTGAGGCGAGCGGCGCTGAATCACATCAGCAGCACAGAATAGAGCTAATCAGATTACCATCCCGCAGTATAAACACAGACATTAGGATTCTGCTCTGTTTGCGTTCGGCTCCAACTCCAAAAAAACCAAGAGTCATTCCCCTGAATAAATTCATTCTCCGACCTCAAGATAAACGCTCTCGACAGCGTCCTGGCCGCTCGGCCTCATGCTGAAGCTAGGATTAACACACGATTGCTCATTCCAGTCATTCTGCTCACGGACGCCGGCTATTTGGAAGACAAATCTCATCGTCGTTCTACAAGATCCGTGCTGCATCACATTTGACTGGCTGGATCTGGAAAGTCATTCGTTCTTCCTCTCGTCTGACCCAATCGCAGCCCTCAATCTCGCCCGCCTTCGCCTCCCAACGTCCGATATTCCCGTCGCGCAGATCCATCAAACATCTGACTGCACGCTTGGACTGCAGACTGAGTTGAGTTCTACACACATCTACATATTTATGAGCTACAAACGTCTCAGGGAAGCAGAAGAAACGTAACGAGCCACTTAAGAGTCTGATTGGTATCGGTGGAGGAGCGAAGGAAGAAACAGAAGAAGTGCTGAGGTGTGGATTTCTGCTGGGATTCTCGTGCATGATGAGGGAAGTGTGAATATAAACTTCATTCATTCAAAAAGTTTTTAGCATTTTTCTGCATCATAAACAACACACATCAGTTCAGCAAATACGAAGTTTGTAAATTGCATTTCAGTTTCTGCACAAAAATACATGAATGAATGAAAAACTAAATTTTCACTGTCTAAATTCACTAAATAATCTTTTAAGCTATTATGTTATGTTTCTCTGCAAAGGTAGATAGATAAATAAATATATACAACATTATGTCTAAATTCACTAAATAATCTTTTAAGCTATTATATTATGTTTCTCTGCAAAGGTAGATAGATAAATAAATATATACAATATGTCAAAATTCACTAAATATACTACATAATATTTAAAGTAGTTAGATCAAAATTTTCTCTGCAAAACAGATAGATAAATAATTTGAACACTAATTATTTGAACAAACCTGAAATAGTTAGTTCAAATATTCTCTGCTAAAATATATGAATAAATAAAACAATAACTGAATGAATAATAAATTAAATATATAAATAAATGAATAAATACACAATATTTTGACAATATTATATGTATATTTAAATATTTCAAGTAATTTGTTACATTTTCCTTCAATTTTAATTTAATTTTAGTGAAATTAAATTCACACAGTATTCTGCCAAAATTCACTAAACATACCAAAATATTGAATAATATTTAAATAATATCTTAAGCAGTTACTTAAAATATTTTCCTCTGTAATGAATACATGAATAAACAAACAAATAAATAAATTTGCACAATATTCTATCAAAATTCAAAAAAATATCTGAATTACATTTTATATTATCATATTTTTCTCCATAAAGATAAACAGCCAAATAAATAAAGAAATACACACACACAGTCAACATTTACCAAACACACGAGAAATTAATTAGTTCAAATCTTTCCCTCTGTACAGATAGATAAATAAATGTACAAACAAATCAAATTAATAAATGTGCACAATATTATGTCAGAGTTTCCTAAAAAATCCTGAAAACAGAAATAGTTTATCATCTATTGGCGTATGTGTCATTAAACTTTGAACTGACACTAGGAGGCGCTAACACCTGTTCAGTTGGTCAAACGGTCACAGTTAAGGTCCAGTGCCCATCGACTGATTGGCCCGGCTCTAAACTTTTGATTTGTTGACTATAAGTCTCTTCTTCACTGATTCAGACACATCGAGTCCCATCTTCTGCTTCGATTAGAGACTCTCTGTCATGGTTTCCCAGTCATAGAGCATGACGGTCGCGCGCTGAAGTGCTCTGCTCTCCATCAGTGAGCAAATTGTCAGCTAAAGAGCGAAGACTGCGGCAGGAGATTGATTGAAAGCTGCGGGAGTGACGGATGAGGCTGGATCTCTCTATGACAAAGTGTGCAGAGTAAATCTACACTGTGTGTCTTCATGACAAACTCGCCATCAAACACCTCAGACTCTTCACTGCTACGCCACCGGACTCTGAGCTCATCACACGAGAGAGAGAGAGAGAGAGAGAGAGAGAGAGACTGTTGCTGATGCTGCAGGACGTTCATCACAGTTCTGCCATAGAGATCTAATTACTGAACAACTCTGTGTGTGTGTGGAACAGGAGGATTTTACTGAATTGCAATTCAAAGAAATTCAATAGGTTACAATTCATTAGTTTAACACAACTACAAAATAGACAAGATATTATAAGCTGCTTCATGTTTAGCTACAATCTAAAGCCATTATAGGGTAAATTATAGGATTGAACATGACATTAAATTAAATTAAATTAAATATCTATATTGTATATGTTTTATGTCTTTTTTGGGCTGTGGTAGAACACCACTTACTTTCACAGACACTCAGAAAAGACCAATCAGAAGGCATCATTCACACGCACCACCGACACGGCATTCAAAACAGCACTGGTGTCTTTAATGAACTACCAAAAAAGCTTCAGGAAAGATCCGAGCAGTTTGCTGCCTTGCATCAGAATGCAATAAGAGCGATGACAGGTTTAACAAGCCATTTTACACTGTCACAAATCTCAATATCAAGAGTGAGGAAATTCAAACTTCTAGTCATCGAAGGAGAAAAGTGCAAATGCTACGACTGAAATAGATCAGCCTCTCTGACACACAGCGAGCGCCCAATGTCAACAGCCTATTTCTACTTTTATAATGTACTATTCCAGCTTTATTTTAACCACTCATTGAAAATAAAACCATTTCATTTACAAATATTATGGATTGATTTACATGAACTTTATTGTTTCTTTTATATTTGCAAGTAAGCTCCATTTAGCAACCACATAGCAACGCCCTAGCAACCATCCAGAACCTCTAAGCAACAACCTAGCAACTACCACAACATCCTATTATCCTAGCAACCATTCAGTACCTCTAAGCAAGCATTTAGCAACAGCCTAGCAACATCTGTGTATCATAGCAACACCTTAGCAACCTTTCACAACACTTAAGCAAAGCTTGCCGACAACCTAACAACTACCCACAACATTCTAGTATCCTAGAAACACCCTAGCAACCATTCAGCACACCTAAGCAACAGCCTAGCAACTACCACAATATCCTAGTATCCAAACAACACCCTATAAACCATTCAGAACACCTAAGCAACAGCCTAGCAACTACCCACAATATCCTAGTATCCTAGCAATGCCCAAGCAACCATTCAGAACACCTGAGCAACATCTCAGTATCCTAGCAATTCCCTAGCAACCATTCAGAACATCCAAGCAACAGCCTAGCAACAACCCACAAAATGCCTGTATCCTAGCCACGCCCTAGCAACCATTCAGAACACCTAAGCAAGAGCCTAGCAAATACCCACTACATCCTTGTATCCTAGCAACCACCAAGGACACATAAGCAATGGCATTGCAACTACCCACAACATCCTAGCATCCTAGTAACACCCTAGCAACCATTACGAACACATAACCAACAGCCTAGCTACTACCCACAACATCCCTGTATCCTAGCAATACCCTAGCAACCATTCAGAACACCTAATCAACAGCCTAGTCCCTACCTACAACATCCTAGTAACCTAGCAACCATTCAGATATTCTAATCAACCACTTAGCAACATCCTGGCATCATGACGGTAACTTTTGCAAAGGCTCTAGTTGTAATCGAATTCAATCTAATGTAGTCTATCTTTACTTTGCAATTCTCAGTTTGCCCTCAGAACTGTCCATCAGTGAGTGAAAGTTCTCTCTCATATTTCAGGATGATTCTTTAAACATGTTTCTCTCCAGCTCATTCATTAAGTCCTGAACATGTTCAGAAAGATCTAGTCCAGTCAACACAAAGCCACAACGGAGGCCTTTCATCCACTCACGAGTGTTTGATCTGGACCAAAACTGTCTCAATTCCCAGGACTGGACGTTGGTTAAAAGAAACAATTGATTCCAGCGCAGCTCCGGATCAATAGAGAGCTTTTACACAAGTGCTTCAGACAGCATGAGATTCACAGCTAATTCAGAGCTGCTAATCCACAGAGAAACAACCCAAGCGTGTTTGCTCACCGAGTTCAGGTCCAGGTTGTTTTGGACCCATTCCTTGGCTTCCTCATACTCCTCCATCAGACCCATGATGTACAGCGTGTCCAGAGAATCCACGATTGAAGCGCCTCTGAGTCCACCTGCAAACACAACAATACATCTTTACATGTTCATAAATTTACAGCAGATCTCAACTGGTTCTCAATGTAAAATAGCAGATTTTACATCGGATGTTCCATCAAAGCACTAGAGTTGTTTATCAGTCAAAAGAATCCTTACAATTAGACACTGTGTTGTGAAATGCAACATGCTAAATTATTAACATGAAAAACATGACCAGAAGTTGACAGACCTGTATAAACAACACTGACTTAAAAACGAAAAAAAGGTAATTACGACTTCTCACAATTCTGACTTTTTTTTTCTCAAAATTGCATGACAGAAACTTGCAATTGTGAGTTACAAAGTCAGAATTGCGAGAGACAAACATTCAATTGTGAGAAGTCAGAATTGTTAATGGTTTCTCAGAATTTTGAGAGAAAAACTCTGAATTGCGAGTTTATATCATGCAAAAAGTCTGAATTGTGAGATAAGTTGCAATTACCTTTTTTATTTAGTGGTGGGAACAGAGTTCCATCTGAACATGCAGCAAACATTCGATTTTGTATTAGTATTAGCCATATTGTTAATGTTGTTCGGGATTAATGTATATATATATACATATATATATATATATATATATATATATATATATATATATATATATATATATATATATATATATATATATATATATATTGCTTTAACAATTTTGAGATTCACTAGCTAAATTTGAAATCACATTTTTGGCATTTTTGCCATATTACATTTACTATTTCTGTCATATCATATATAAGGCAGAACTAGGCAGAACTAGTAAGATTAGTTCACTAGTGTTCTATTCCAAATTGAACTAGTAAATCTCTAATGTAATCTCTATAAAAAATAAGCTACAAATCTCATTAACAGGCAGTCCCTCCAGGATATCGCGGCACTTTTTTCTGATTTTTTGCGGCCTAAAATGACTGATTTTGCTGCGGCTTTTCTCAAAATTTGCGGTGATATTTGCGGCATTTCTTATTGTTTTGCAGTGAAAATATACCACAGACAACATTCTTCTAACATTGTTATGACTTTTCTGACTTCAAGAACCATTGTAGGGCTCCAGACTAACATTTGAGGACACCAGCACCAGTGCCATTAAGTTCTACAGATGGTGGCACCAGCACCTGACAGTAAAGCACTCACCCTAATCACACATGTACATCTCGGAGATGTCTATTTGATGTCTGCATTTACATAGGCCTATGCAAGATGTATTTTTTAGGGTATTTGCTCATCTGCAATACGTCTCCAAGACGTTTCTGTCATGTCAAATAGAGATTTATTAGAATGCATGTAAAACTGCTTCTGAGACGTTTATCAGATTACAAGGCAGATGTTTTCCAGATCCTTAGCAGACGTCTTACAGATTTACTTGTGCTGTCTAGGTAGTTGAGATGCAGATCAAATTAACTTTTATTACTGTCATTCATGTCTAAATATATTTTAATAAATACAAACAAATATGTATTAGGGAGTGGAAATGGCTAATAAGCCTATAAGTCTCTGCAGCCAAATAGTGGTAATTTAATGTATTTTTTTATTTTTAAATAAGTGTTTGCTTTCCTACATTATGAAACTTTTTATAAATGGTGGCAACATGAAGGACGAACGAATAATGTCATCACATTAAAAATAACTTTCAAATTTGGTTACTTAAAGCTTTGAAGTGCTGGGAAAAGTTGTGCAGCATTTAAAAACAATTGAAGACATTCGACCATTTCTGCCACAAGTTGTTCCTGTAGTTATGTTAAATCCACGGTGAATGGTGGAGATTAGTGTTTACTGAAAGATGTTTTTCCTGGTTTCCACATCAGTGGCGTTTGTTCTGATATCTGTAGCTTTAACAGAATTCTGTGCCGAATTTGAATGCTTCTCAAGATTTGACAGAGATGTTACTGATTCTGCGGTGAATTCGACTACTTTCTTCACTGTATCTCCCAGCGCTGTGTATAACGGTGTCGCGTGATCCCCGAGCAGATAAACTGTCTGCGCCGCGTAGCGCGGATTAGTTCCGCTTTCGGTTCGTTTGTCCAGTGCAGCTCTAGCAAATCGGTCATGATGAGAACGCAAGGCGGTTCATTCCATTTTTGTAATTAAGAAACAACCTTTCTTTGACTGAATGCGCGTTGCGATGATGTCACAGGACGAATCTAAGCCCAAAATCTGCGGAAAATTTGCGAGCTCTTGCGAAAATTGCGGAGTTTGCTTGATTTTGCGATAAATTCAGCGATCGCAGAATCACGAAATCCTGGAGGGACTGAACAGGTAAAAAGTCCACTGACATCAGATGATATCAATAAGCTGATAAATTTATAATTTGTTTAAAATGAAAATAAATTAACACCAGAAAAGAGAAGAGAAAAGAAAAGAAAAGAAAAGAAAAGAAAAGAAAAGAAAAACACATTAAAACACTAAAAACTAAATGAAAGTCAATTTTAGGCATTATAAATATTAGGTATTATTAATATAAAGCAGGGATTCCAAAACTTTTTTGTCAGCCATAACCCTTCAATGTAAAATATTTTCTTAAAGCTCCTCTTAGGTTTTAGGTTAATATTTCAATAATTGATATGGGTTAATGGTCAGTAAAAATGGTCAGTAAATCAATAAAATATTTCAGTTTTTATATTGTTTTATTTAGCTTTTCATGCTAAATTTTTATTTATTTATTTGTCCATTTTTATGACTTAAGGGTGTACTTTTTTCAAGAAATGAGCTAAATTCATTTTTATGCAGACAAATGCACAATTCTCGTTATAACAAATGCATGCACACTGCAACAAAATCAACATGTGCTCTTAAAAGGACAGCATTCTTCAACACAGTGCTTTTAAAGGGTTAAATCATTGCCTAATTTCTCACTATCCCTTTAAAGTAAGTGTTAGATTATCTAAATATTAAAATAGGTCAAATAAACATAACTAATATGGTTCTAACATATCATGCACTTTTTTCAACTTTGCATTCAAGTTCCACGTTGTTTCAGTTCATGCAATCGAGCTACAAGCTGCATTGCAACTTTACATCTCTATTTATTCAGGTTGAGATGTTGCACAGTGTTAAACTGATCCTTCAGTGTAGCAGAAACTAAAGAAACTAAACAAAAGCAGCAAATAAGAGCTGACGTGACCACGTACGAGTCTCGAACAGCAGAACATCCTGTTCCTTATTCCCTCGTCTCACACGATGAGCCCCACGACTCCAGAACTTTAGCTGCATTTCATTTGAAGTTATTAAATTCACTTCACATCCTTAATGAAAAATATTCAGAGGCTTTCATTTAATTCACTCGACCTTAAATGAGATTGCTCAGGCTTCACCCCCTTTAATGTAGAACATATACACAAAAACAAGCTCTTTATTGCTTCAGGAAAGTGCACTGAGGCAGTTGGCACCTTGGAGAACACTAAACCTATATTATATGTACAGTAGATACACGACGCTTACAAACGCTGAAATATTTCATTCGTCCAATGGGAACAAATGAGGCAATAAAAACGATGCATTTCAACCTCAAAACGTACGCAGCGTGTCGACTCCCAAAACCCCTGCCGCTGCACATTTAATGAGCATTTCAATTAGGAGCTTAAGAACTGTGAAAAAGAAATGAAAAAGCAACACTCACAGGCCACAGCCTTTCCCATGACCTCCCTAGAAATACTGCGCGAGGATTTGAAGAAACTGGGGTGTGAATGAGACGTAGCGTAAAGCGAGCCCTGGGCATCGTGTGCCAGTGTGATAATGTGATGCAACTGTGAGCAATGCTGCATATCACACGCTGCTATCAAGTGATGCTGCACAAAAACACCCGCACAAACCAGTGTGTGCACAAAACCAGGTCTAAATGTGTGGGAATAACTGCAAACAACAAATAACAGTTGAAAATACTCTGAAATGCTTCGGGCTCCTGCAGTGTTTGAGACATTACATCAGTTTGGATGCATATGAAAAACATCTCTGCTGGCACAAATAACGAAGGAAACGTGATGCGATAAGCACAGAAACCTCGCAGCCTGATCGTATCACGATCTTCTACTACACAGACCATCAATATGGCTTTGTGTGACCCACAGTGAGAAAACAGCCATAAAATTCATAGAACCGCTTGCATCATTTAATATTAACAATGCATTTGAGGTCTTGAGGTAGACGAGTGATGTCAGAAGTTTTCTTTAGTTAGACAGCTTGAACATCTTTGAGATTATCATTCTTTCCATTCCATTCCATTCAAAGCATGTGTTGTGTTTTACTTCTTTATAAAGTCACACGCCAACTGGTGACTCAATCCAAAGCCAATTTTACTTGCAGTGGGCAAGAATGAACTACTTCTCCTCACCCGCACAAACAAGGATTTTTCAAACTCTTCTGCATTGTGCTTCACTGAAACCTGGCTGAGTGAAGCCATTCCGGACAATGCGCTTCATTTGCCGGGCTACCAGCTGTTCAGATCAGACCGCATCACGGAGCTAACGGGGAAAACGAGAGGTGGTGGACTATGATTCTACATAAATGAAAGTTGGTGTACAGATGTAACAACTCTGAAGATGATGTGTTCTCCTAATTTAGAGGCACTCTTCATAAACTGTAAACCGTTCTACTCGCAGCGGGAGTTTTCCTCTTTCATTCTCGTGAATGTGTACGTGCCTCCGGACGCGTGCGTGAGCGCCGCGATGCAACAACTGGCTGAACAAATATCTGAAACAGAGCAACGGTACCCGGACTCTCTTTTAATCATTCTTGGAGATTTTAACAAAGCAAATCTCTCCCGTGAACTGCCAAAAGACAGACAGCACGTTACATGTCCCACCAGGGACAGTAATATATTATATCACTGTTACACAACAATAAAGGATGCATATCACTCTGTCCCACGAGCAGCTTTAGGATTCTCTGATCACTGTTTGGTTCATCTTATACCGTCCTACTGGCAGAAACTGAAATCAGCCAAGCCTGTATTAAGAACTGTTAAAAGATGGACTAATGAAACAGAGCAGGTTTTACAAGCCTGTTTCCACCTTACTGATTGGAGTGTTTTTGAAGATGCTGCCACCGATCTGGACGATCTCACAGAGACTGTAACTTCATACATCAGTTTCTGTGAGGATATGTGCATCCCCACCAGGACATTCTTATCATTCAATAATGATAAACCATGGTTTACTGGGAAACTCAAACAGCTTCGTCAGGCCAAAGAGGATGCTTACAGAAGTGGGGATAAAATCTTGTATAACCAGGCCAGGAACAGACTAACAAAGGAGATCAGAGTGGCTAAAAAAAAAAAAAAACTACTCTGGAAGGCTGAAAAGTGAGCTTTCAGCCAACGATCCAACATCAGTTTGGACTGGTCTGAAGAACATCAAGTACAAGACACCACCCCCACAGTCTGTGAAGAATCAACAACTTGCTGACGATCTGAATGTGTTTTACTGCCGGTTTGAAAAGGCCAGACTGACACCCAGCACCCGCTCTGATCTGCACTTCACACATTCACCTACCCCCCCTGCAACCCCCTTCCCTCCATCCCCCACCATTTTACCTGCGCTTAAAGTCTGTGTAGAGGATGTGAACCGGATCTTCAGGAAACAGAAATCTAGGAAAGTTTCAGGACCAGATGGTATTTCACCTGCCTGTCTAAAAGTCTGTGCTGACCAACTGGCCCCCATCTTTACACAGATCTTCAACAGATCTCTGGAGCTGTGCAAAGTTCCCTGCTGCTTCAAACGCTCCACCATCATTCCTGTCCCCAAAAAGCCCAAAATAACTGGCCTTAACGACTACAGACCTGTCGCTCTCACGTCTGTGGTCATGAAGTCATTTGAGCGACTGGTCCTGGCCTACCTGAAGGACTTCACTGGACCCTTGCTGGATCCTCTTCAGTTTGCCTACAGAGCAAACAGGTCTGTGGATGACGTTGTCAACATGGGACTGCATTACATCCTGCAACACCTTGACAAACCTGGGACCTACGCAAGGATCTTATTTGTGGACTTCAGCTCGGCCTTCAATACCATCATTCCTGACCTTCTCTCAGACAAACTCACACAGCTCTCTGTGCCCACCTCCATCTGTCAGTGGATCACCAGCTTCCTGACAGACAGGCAGCAGCTAGTGAGGTTGGGCAAACTCACATCCAGCACCTTCACCATCAGCACTGGCGCCCCTCAAGGATGTGTTCTCTCCCCACTGCTCTTTTCTCTCTAAACAAATGACTGCACATCTAAAGACCCCTCTGTCAAGCTTCTGAAGTTTGCGGACGACACTACAGTCATCGGCCTCATCAAGGATGGTGACGAGTCTGCTTACAGACAGGAGGTTGAGCAGCTGGCTGTCTGGTGCAGTCACAACAACTTGGAGCTCAACACGCTCAAAACAGTTGAGATGATCGTAGACTTCAGGAGGAACCCCCCTGCACTTCCCCCACTCACCATCATGAACAGCACTGTGACTGCAGTAGAGTCATTCAGGTTCCTGGGCACCACCATCTCTCAGGACCTGAAGTGGGACATTCACATTGACTCTATTGTGAAAAAGGCCCAGCAGAGGCTGTATTTCCTCCGCCAGCTGAGGAAGTTCAACCTGCCACAGGAGCTGCTGAAACAGTTCTACTCTGCCATCATCGAATCCGTTCTGTGCTCATCTATAACTGTTTGGTTTGGTTCAGCTACCAAAACAGACATTAGAAGACTACAATGGACAGTCAGGACTGCTGAGAGGAATATCGGTGCCCCTCTACCCAACCTCCAAGATCTTTATATCTCCAGAGTGAGGAAAAGGGCAAAGAAATTCACTCTGGACCCCTCACACTCAGCTCACTCTCTCTTTGAACTGTTGCCCTCTGGCCGGCGCTACAGATCACTGAGCACCAGAACAGCCAGACACAAGAACAGTTTTTCCCCCAGGCCATATCCCACCTGAACAACACATAACACCCCCCAGTACTGTACACCTGCAATTAACTCATCAAACAATCATCTGTACATAGGACACATGGACATTCACAGTTCTGTCTATGGACATCTTTTTTTTTTTTTCTGTATATTTTTATTACTGTTGTTTATAATTTATTGTCTATTCTCTTCATCATTAGTGTTTGTATTACCTTAATTATATGTTGTCTGCACTATGTTTGTACTTCTGCACTGGAAGCTCCTAACACCAAGACAAATTCCTTGTGTGTGTAAACACACTTGGCAATAAAGCTCTTTCTGGTTCTGATTCTGAAGTGTTCATTCTGGACCCTGTTCACAACTGTGCATGTAAATCTTTAAGTGTAAAATATTCAGTGTAAACAAGCAGAATTACGTGCAAAAACTATTTTATAAATCTGTTTTTATAAATTAACAGAATAATTTTAAAAAATAAAAGTGAAAAGACATTGAAAATCAGGTACAGAAATGTGGAAAAAAATGACAAAATACATTTTTAAAAATGTACATTTTTCATGTAAACAAGCAGAATTATGTTCACAATCTATTTTATAACTGTTTTATTAACAGATTATTTAAAAAAAAATTAAAAGTCACTGAAAATCAGTTAAGCCAATGTGGAAAAAAAATTACAAAATGCATTTAAAAAATGCAAATATTCAATGTAAACAAGCAGAATTATGTGCAAAATCTTTTTTATATAAATCGGTTTATAAATTAACAGATTAATTTAAAAGAAAAAGTGCAAAGGGAGTAAAAATCGGGTGATATAAAAGTGATATAAAAATGCATTTGTTGATGCAGCCTTGCAATTTTAGCTTCCTTATGCGGATTTGAGCTGTTTTGTTGAACCGTAGTTTCACGGGGTTCGTACCAGAGCTCTTCATCTCTCAAGTGCAACGCTGTATCGCATGAGCTACCGAGCAAACATTAGAATAAATTAGAAAACTCATGCATATGAAACTGGATATGTGACGTGATGTTCAAAAGTATCAGTTTTCAAGTCGCATAGGATGTTAAAATTTTGACGTCATAACACAATATTCTGCAAGTAATTGTGTGAAAATTAGGCTTTATTAATCGAAACTCTGGACCTGTAAATCATACTTTGTGTGAAAAGAAATAAAAGTTGTCAGAGTTTTACTGCCTCTAGTGTTCATTTCAACTGGAAACTGCAGCGATTCGTACATATAGGTACGTTTTTTTCAGTTTTGCAGAAATGTGTATAGAGGCACGTATTTCCAATGAGCCTAGTTGGCTTTAAGGCACATCTTGGCCCCGTGTGAGCATCTCTATTGCCTGTAGGATGGGCCGGACCCCGAGCACACGATCTGCTCTTCATTCTCTCTGCACTACATCACTCTTCTTTATCAGTTCTAATCACGTCAGACGTCCCGGGAGCTGCTCGTCGTTCCTCATTTCCCTTCTCTCATCGCTCCTTTCTAATCAAGCTTCACGCCCCTCAGAGAGCGCGGTCTGGATTGACCTCTGACCCCGGCCTAATCTCGATCTGGGCCGGCTAATGAGGTCAGCGGCAGAGACGCAGCGCTGTGATCTCCTGCAGTGATCACGGATCCCATTTCCTGCTCCTCTCATTAGTAACAGTGTGGCACACGGCCGAGTGCGATCACGCGAGACTCTGGAGACTGTGCCACGGGCCGGAGACGCATATGTGTCACTTTCAGAGCCGGTCGGGGTTTAAACTGAGACACAGACGGCGAGTGATCGAGTGAGAACGATAGCAGGAGCGCTGACTCTCACGAGCTATGAGCTCTTCCATCTCAATGCATCTCCACATCTCTGTCTCAACGCATGACTTCAGACAGATTTCTGAAATCCTAACCCTTCTTCATGAGTTGAGTGTTTACTTCATGTGCGCTTTGTGTTTTGGCTTCAGTTCTTGCTTTCTGTCTGTCATACAGCGTGTCTCATCTAATCTAGTGTTGTTACTGTTAATCAAAACTACTATAAACTACTACAAAACTTTTTGTTCACTGAAACAAAAATAAAATCTACAAACAACAAAAAATTTAAGTTAAAAATGTTGCCTTGGCAAAAAAAAAAGAAAAAAAACTAAGCTGAAAAAACTAAATATATATGAATATAGACGTGACAAAAGCAAATAATAGAATTACATAAATTAAAAGCTAAAACTTTAAAGTAAAAAAAATAAATGAAAGTATAAAATTAAAAGTTAATAATAATTAAGATATTATTAAATATTAATTAAATAAATAAATATATTATTAATTACTATAATGGTATAAAGACAATAGTGAAATAAATCTAGTGTATGCTGTGTTTAGAATGGTACAGTGCACAATACACATTATATAAACAACTCACTATATTATATTTAACCCCCCCCCATATAAGTTAATAAAATAATAAATTAATGAAAGAATGAATGAATCACCAAGAAAAAGATGCTATTTTAAGGTTAGCAATTACAGCAAAAAATTATATATATTACTGTAATAAATTAACAATAGTTGCTAGTAATTATTAGTTAATATATAAATCTGTAAAGCTAATTTCATAAGTAAAATTTTTCTAATACTGTATATAATTCTTTATTTTTAATTAATTATTATTATTATTATTATTATCATTATTTATTTATTTTTTTTTTTGATTTTGGGGTGAAATATGATCTGTGACTGGCTGCATAAAATGCTTAGATTAGTCTTACAAGTTAACATATTTTTTCCCCATTAAAGATGAATCATAACTTAAGTCATTACAAACAAACAAACAAACAAACAAACAAACAATTAAACAAATAACGTAGATTGGTCTAATTTGAATCTGAAAAATAAGGCTTGTTACCCCTTGGTTAATTGCTAGTTGGTCAGATTAGTTATTAAGTTGGTGTTAAAGGCTTATCCAGACAGGTTTCATGACATCATTCAGCTCCACCACTTTTTTGACCTGACTATTCAACTCATCCATTTTTGCAACAACTGAGCCTAAATAAAAGCCATTCATTATCAAAAGCACATCAAATACACAAAAGATCTTCTCAGCCGCTCCAGACATCTACTAAACGGATTACAGTCGCTCACATATGCCATAAACACAGAGCTGCAGAACAGGGAACGCTCAGGGAACGCTCTTGATTTAGCGTCGCTCTGCTCCGTGAGCAGTATTTGTGATTTGATGACAAATTGCATTCGAGGGCGGAGGAGAAAGAAAATGATCTTTAATGCAGTGCGCTGCAGGTCCCGGAGGCAAATTCCTATTGAAAACACAGGCAAAGCAGCGCTGATTGATAGACTGAGAGGAGGCCAGCAGCAGATCAATCCATCACAGCTGCACACGGGCCCCGACACGACGAGACCCCAAACCCACACTGACACTCAGTCACACTCTGTGCTGAACACTGCAGCACACGGCTGCTCTCTATACAAGAGAAACAGCATCATTCAAACATAACTACTGACCTCAAAGATGCATTTGAGTCATTTTTCATGTTTAATTCAATTTTGTGTGAAAATGTCTCACTTTTTAGATAAATTAATTAGAGACATAAACAGAAGGGCTGTTATTCTGATTATTTTAGTATCACTGATTTACTACTATAGTTTTTGTTAATATTTTGAGTTTGATTTTATTTTTAGATGCTCTGTCTTCATTTTCATTTTAGCGGAAGTTTTAGCAATTTAGTTGTTTATGTCGTTTATTAATTTGTTTTATTTTTATTTTAAATATGCTTACATAGTTTTTCTTAAGTTTTAGTTGATTTAGTTTTAGTTATTTTAGCTCTTCCAATTAAACTATTTTTTATATTTTAGTTTATTTCAAGTAATGACTTTTTTTTTAAGGTTTTAGTTTTAGTTTATGATAATAACCTGCATTGCATAGGTTTAGGCCAGGAAAACAACAATAACCAGGAGAAAAAAAAAATCCAGATTTAGTTTTTTCTTTTTCTTTCTTTCTTTCTCTTTCTTTCTTAAATTATTATTATTTATTCATCTATTTTAATTAATAAAAATAATATTTAATTTAGTTTATAAAATTCAATTCATAATATTAATTTAAAATTCATATTTTATTAATTTTAATATTTTTATTTCAGTTTTAGTTTGAGTAATTTTAGTACTTCAACTCAGTACTTTAATTTCAATTGTTTATTTTTTTATTTAAGTGTTTTCTATAGTAGTTTCTATTTCTCTAGTATGCACAATTTTCTTAGTTTTTCTTCAATATATACATTTTTTAATTTCAGCTTTATATAAAAAAATAAATAACAGTAACAAACAGCACTGAATGCTAAAAAATACTAAAGGCTAAGAAGTGAAAGAGTGGATATATGGTCTTTTTTTTTTATAGTAAAGCATCTTATGCACATTTATTCACACCATGCTCTACATTTTGGGCCAAATTCCCAAAACATTTGCACCACTTGCAGGCATTATTTCAATATAAAAAAAAGTGTGCTTTATTTACTTCACATGCAAATTCAACTTTATAGAGATTGGCAGGATGTCTGTTGATCCTCCATCTCCATCAATATGGACTGTGACAAACACCAGCGTCGCGCCTGCCTTTCACTCCAGAACCACGGGACTCATAACCTCGTCTTCATCTGATCATTACCGCGAGGGAAACACATTATCAAACGCGTGTGCTTTGAATCCGATGCTTTCTTCTCCCACAAACACACAAAACGGGCGGCTGTGTTACAGTAATCAAACGCTGCAAACCCCAGCAATGAGCCTAATGATGTCTGCGTCCGCCGACCTGATAGCTGCTGCGCTACGGGACAAAAACTGAGCGATCAAGACACATCAGAGCTGTAGTCAAAACACATGCAGTGCATTATGGGGAAGAGGAGACAGAGATCCGCTGCTTAGCAATGCCATTGATTAACCCTGTCTGAGGCCTTGACGATCACACACACACACTTCTGCTCTAATGCTGCCTTCAGATCAACTTCCTACTACTAGTGCAACACAATCCCATAAACGCATTGAGTTTTATATACAGCATGATGCAGAGACGTGTTATAATGCTGCAAACACTGGAAGGTGATACTGAGAGCATTCACAGTGAAGTGTAATGTTTTAAAGTGAGTCCATTTACATCAGAGCATGTTATACTAAATAAAAAAAAAAAAGAAATATTTAGGCCTAAATTTAGGATTCATGTTGCATTTCAAATTTCCATCCATTTGAATTACACAGTTTTAACAAACTAAAAAACTTAATGAAATGCATACTTGTCAATCATGCATGAATAAAACAAGAAAAAAAGTCAAATTTCGGTAATAATAAACAATGTGTTTTAAATACACAATAACCAGCTTCATACATTTATCAATAAATCCAGATTGTTTCAATCTCATACATTTTATGCTGATTTATGCTGATTCTAAACAATCTGAATGAATGCATTTTAAAAGTATAACTATTTAAATGAAATCAAATTAATGCAAACAGTCAGGGTTATTATAGCTAAACAAACGAAAACTGAAACTAAAGCCATGAAAAATGTTTTCATTACTTGAAATAAAATAAATGTTAAATGAAATTAAAATATTAAATTTATTAAATAAAAAAAATATATTATTTCAGCAAACATTTCTCATTTAAATTTAGTTTAACTTGATGTACTAAAATAACTCAAATTAAAACAACGAAAATAAATATTAATAAAAACTATACAGACTCAATCACACAAGAAAATGACTAAACTAAAATTAAAATCCAAAATTTCAAAACATTAATAAAAAACTATATATGTATCTCAAAGATACTAAAGTAACAATGCAGATAGTTAATAAATAAATTATACCACAATTTATTTTATTTTATTTTTTTTGAGTGAAATCTGAGATTTTATTTGAGAGAGATCTGACCTGCTTCATATATGTATGATTGACAAATATGCATCACATTATGTTTATTTTGTTTACCTTGAAACTAGGTAATCCAAATAGATGGAAGTTTTTATGTGCCATTCAAATTAGACAAATACAGAAGCATTATCACTAGCAGTCTCAGAATGACTGGTGAATAATTATAACTAGTCTGAACTCAACAGTTTCTGAACACAGACATGACCTCTAGGTCACATGATATCATCATCGATCTTCACTCTGGCTGTTTACAGATGATATACAGCTCATAATATGATCGTCTGAAGGAATCTGCAGACTCAGCAGATACTGTAAGAGAACTGAAGAGCCATGGAGAAAGTCTGATATAATGATGGCAGGAAAACAGGACAAATCACACGTCACAATTTACTCCAAAAATCAAAAGAAAAACGTCTACTATTAGAATTCTTAAATGACCTTATTTTGAGGACAATTAAGCCAACATAAAAAATATCAACGTACAATTTACCGTATGTATACATAGTGGTAGCATAGTGGTAGCAATTTGCTGTACTGCATTTAATGAAGTATAATTAATAAAAATGGCATAATATTTGATTTTAAAAAGTAAATTTTTATTAATTAAATTATTATTTATGATTTACTGATTCATGTTGATTTATATCACGGTCTATCTTTGTACATTTCAATGTTTTCATAGCTTTTTTTAACATCTGGCCAAAGGACTACAGTTGAAAATCAAATATGTTATGTATTATCCTTATAAATAATAATTAAAAAAATATAATAATAAAATAAATGTTATGGTAATCATAATAAAAAAAAAAAATGTTATTTAGTACGTATTGTCCTTATAAGACAATAAAATGAAAATAATAATGTGACGGTGAGCACTTTTACACTGCTACAACAGCACATCACACTAGCAGCCAAGCACCCCGCACATCACACTAGCAGGCAAGTACCCCGCTTTACACACTGATGATGCTGACGTTCTCAGAAATATTATCTTTTCTGTTGTGTTTTATCGTGGTTTAATTTTGAGCTAATAAAGCCTTTTCTTATTGAGCTTTACGTTTGTGTGCGTCCCTCCTTTTGTTGCTTCTCTTTGAGCCAGGGGCCGTAACAAATTGGGGGCTCGTCCGGGATTAGTTTCATAAAAAAAAAAAAATAAAAAAATGATACTTTGGTAATTGGTTTTGGATTTTTTTTTTTTTTTTTTTGGGACGCATGCATATTAGCTCATATTCGAGGTTAAGTCGTCGTGCAAAATCATCAGTTGGTAAGTACATATGTACAAGATTGTTTTGAACGTGAGTTTCCCTGTTAGGTATAGCGGAATGTTTCTTTTTGAGACTTGTCGAGTTTGTTGTTTTTGTGTAGTGTTGCGGTGAACGTGGGTAGTAGTATTTATCTCGGGGGCACATCCGTGGTGTTGAAGGCGTTGCTGGTTTTGCCGGTTGCGTTTTCACCCAGAGGGCTACAGTGCATAAGTACAAGTAATCTCATGAAGATTAGGGTTGAGAGAATATTGGGTAGACAGATAGAGGGATCTCTCGTTATTTGATTGCACTCTGTGCGTTAAATTGTTTTCTGGTGAATTTTCATGGCCCATATTGATTCGTTTATTAGTTCACCTTCCCACGAATTTTTAGAAAGGTGTTCTAAAGAACAATTGTTAAAGATCGCTGAATATTATAAAATAATGATTAAGGATAAAAGATCCGGTAAAGAAAGCGTTAAATTAATTGATTGGGAAAGGCTTTTTAAAGTCCGATATGAATGAATCTGTAGCAGGTGTATCTAATTTGCAATCGACTTTGTCTTTTGAGCAGCAAAAAGAGCTACTACTTTTGCAGATGGAGCATGAGAAATTAAAACAACGTTCCGAAGGGAGTAAGCTGTAGTTGGAAAGAGCAAAACTTGAAGTAGAAGCCCTCAAATGAAGCTTGCGAAAGAGGGTAGGTTGCCTAATTTTGGTGAGGAATTCTTTTTCGCTTGCTTCAAATGTAAAATTTGTTCCAAAGTTTAATGAAGAAGACCCTGATATTTTCTTTACCTTGTTTGAACGCATGGCAGAAATGAGGGACTGGTCAAATGATAATTGTGTTGCTTTGCTACAATGTGTTTTAACTGGAAAAGCACCAGTAGTTTTTTCTTCAATGTCGGTTGATGACAGTAGGGATTATGATAAAGTTAAATCTGTAATTTTAAATGCTTATGAATGTGTACCGGAAGCATACAGACAGCGTTTTCGTTTTCAGAAAAAAGAGGAAAAAAAGAGGAAGAGGAAGTGGCTTCCATACCACCTCAGCAGTGCAACAAACTGATCACCTCCATGCCATGCCGAATTGAGGCAGTAATTAAAGCAAAAGGAGCCCCTACCAAGTATTGAGTACATATACAGTAAATGAACATACTTTCCAGAAGGCCAACAATTCACTAAAAATGTTTTTTTTTTATTTATTGGTCTTATGAAGTATTCTAATTTGTTGAGATAGTGAATTGGTGGGTTTTTGTTAAATGTGAGCCAAAACCATCACAATTAAAAGAACCAAAGACTTAAACTACTTCAGTCTGTGTGCACTGAATTTATTTAATACACGAGTTTCACAATTTGAGTTGAATTACTGAAATAAATTAACTTTTCCAAGACATTCTAATTTATTGAGATGCACCTGTACTAATAATAAAAACGAAACGGAACCCAGTCACAATGCCACATGTGTAGTGACTCGTGCAATGAAGCAGCGAGAGGATGAATTGATTAATCAAATGGAAACTCAGTTTAATAAAGCTTGCACTGATTTGTTTGTTCCTGATTTGTCTGCGTTGTCTTTTCCTGTGTCAGCAGAGGAACTCGGAAAAGAACAGCGAGCCGATTCCTCGTTGGATGCGCTTTTCCAGTGTGCTGTCACTCCAGCAGAGATGGGTAACCTCGCTCGTGGGTATGTTGTTAGTGATGGAGTGTTGCTGAGGAAATGGATTCCTCACAAGGGTGATTTTGTTGGAGATCCTGTTTTCCAGGTGGTGGTTCCTGTTAATTTTCGTTGCACAATGATCAAAATTGCACATGATCAATCAGGTCATCAGGGCGTGTGTAAAATGTATGATCGCTTGTTGCGATATTACTTTTGGCCGCGTCTAAAACGAGGCGTCTCTATTTATATTAAGAAATGTAAGACGTGCCAGCTAACCAGTAAGCCGAATCAAGTGTTGAAACCTGGACCTTTGAAACCAATTCAAGCTGCTGGTGAGCCTTTTGAACATCTTGTCGATTGTGTCGGACCACTTCCTCGTTCCAAATCAGGAAGTAATTATTTGTTTACTGTGATGTGCTTGAACACGCGTTTTCCGGCAGCATATCCATTACGTCGCGTTCTATTGTGAGAGCATTAACTCAATTTATATCTGTCTTTGGAATTCCAAAAATCATCCAAAGTGACCAGGGTTCGAACCTGACTTCTCATCTTTTTCAGCAAGTTCTGAAACAATTGCACATTAAGCATAATCAATCTACTGTGTACCATGCACAAAGTCAGGGTGCGTTAGAGAGATTTCATCAGTCCTTAAAATCGCTTCTTCGAGCATATTGTGTGCAATTAGATCAAGATTGGGAAGAAGGTGTTAGCCGCTCGCGAAGTAGTACAGGAAAGTACTGGTTTTAGCCCTAATGATTTAGTCTTTGGTCAAAGTTCATGGTCTCTTATCTTTTTTTCAAGGGGCTGGAAAAGTTGCGGAGCCTCCAAAAAATTTGACAGCATATGTTTTGGGGCTCCAGAATCGACTTATTCAGGCAAGAGAATTTGCCAAAGTAAACCTTGAAAAACATCAACAAAATATGAAGCGACTGTATGACCGGACAGTCGAACGTTGAGAGTTTGAACCAAGAGATCAAGTTTTAGTACTCCGGCCAATAGTATCTTCTCCTTTCGAAGCCAAATTCGATGGCCCATTTGTTGTGCAACGTAAGTTAAGTGATAAGAATTATGAGATTATAACTTTGTCACGGAAAAAGTCAGTTAAATTTGTTAAAACCGTACTATGAAAAGGAGACTAAAGCTGTACTGAATAAGATATCTGTGCATTCTGTACTTTCTTCTGTATCTGTTGGTGGGGGGAAGGTGAGTTTAGTGGGGGAGGAAGAGGAGACCATTTCTCCTGATGATTGTGTGTTCAGTTGTCGTTTTAAAAATTCTGAATCTTTGCAGAACTTAGAGTCGACTCTCCGTTATTTATCTCATGAAAAATGTCAGGAGATATGTCGATTGTTACATGGCTTTCCTGAATTATTTGGAGATGCGCCTTCGTGTACTGATTGGGTGCAGCATGATATCTATGTGGGGGACGCAAAGCCTATCAAACAGCGTTTTTACCGTGTTTCACCTGAGAAACGGGGAGTAATGGACAAAGAAATAAAGTATATGCTAGATCACAATATTGCTGTACATTTGTCTTCTGACTGGGCTTCCCCGTGTTTGCTTGGCTTACAGTCAATTTAGCAAAATGTGAATTTGCTAAAGCGACCGTGACGTACCTCGGTAAGGTGGTAGGGAATGGTAAAGCGCGTCCAGTGCAGGCTAAAGTACAAGCCATCCAGGATTTTCCCCCTCCGACGACAAAAAAAAGAGCTCATGCGGTTTTTAGGATTGGTAGGATATTACCGATCTTTTTGTTGTAATTTCTCCACAATAGTGGCACCTCTTACTGATTTATTGAAGGGTAAGACAAACTTCATCTGGTCCTCTAGCTGCCAACTGGCTTTTGAAAATGTCAAGTCGTTGCTGTGTTCAGCACCCGTGCTTCTGGCTCCATGTTTCGACAAAACCTTCACTTTGCACGTCGATGCCAGTAACGTGGGAGCTGGGGCTGTTCTTCAGCAGTCTGATGAGGAGGGAGTCGAACATCCTGTCAGTTTCTTTTCGAGGAAGTTTAATTCTTATCAGCGCCACTACTCTATAGTTGAGAAAGCAGCATTGGGTCTTATTTGGGCATTGCAGCATTTCTCTGTTTATCTTAATTCCAGTGCACCAATTGTAATATATACCGATCACAGTCCTTTGACTTTTTTGAATTCTCTACAGTGTCCGAATCAGAGGCTCATCCGGAGGCAATCAGAGGCTCATCCGGAATCCGGAGGCAATCAGAACTAGCAGCCAAGCACCCCGCTTTACACACTGATGATGCTGACGTTCTCAGAAATATTGTTATCTTTTCTGTTGTGTTTTATAGTGGTTTACTTTTGAGCTTAATAAAGCCTTTTCTTATTGAGCTTTACGTTTGCGTGCGTCCCTCCTTTTGTTGCTTCCCTTTGAGCTAGGGGCCGTAACAAAAATAAAATAAACGTTATGGTAATCATGATAAATCAAAAATAAATATCAGATGCATTGCAATTGGGGTGAATGTGCTTAATTCTCCAAAGAAAAAAAAACATCACAAACATTAATAGTAATAATAGTAATATCAGTAAATAATACATTGTCTTTACTCAAAATATGACTTCTTATTTTTTTTAGTTTGATTTTGGGGTTAAATGAGACCTGGACATGTTTTTATGAGATTCAGCTGAATAATTCTGACTAGTTTTATTGATATTTTTCATTTAATGATATAGATTTATTTGTTTTTGAGCTCATTTAGTAGCTTTGCAAAAAATCATGATGTTAATGTTTGTAATATCTTAATATCTTCATGCCTTACAGTTGCATAATATAGTTTGTGTGGCGATACAAGTAATCAAGCAGTTGAGATTTGCTATACTGTGGATAAAGTTGAACACACTTATATGTCCAACTTTATATAAAGAGCTGGGCGATAACAGAGTTACATTTTGTGATAAATTACATAAAGGATCTGATGGAACTGCAGTTTTCCCATCATTACTCACGCAGGGTTCAATCATTCACTCTTTACAGGTCCTCATTTTCCCTTTTCAGCTAAAACGGCCAGGTAATAGAAATTAGTCAAATAAATGCATGAAGCTCTGAAAGACTGAAAACTGCTAATCTACTGAATATGAAAGGCAGACGTGTATTAAAATGGAAATGTGCACAATGGACCTCTTGATTGGTGGACACTCCAGTTAATTAGTGCTTGATGTAAACCCACCTTGAAGATTCACCTTTAATTTCACAGCATGCTATGAGAGATCAGTAAAACTGTGAAAACAGCCGCAGGAACATATTTACGGCCTGAAACATCATTACATCCATTCGCCACTCCATAATTTCAAGCAGTCTGGCTAATACCTTTATTTTTCATTTACCATTTAATTACAAGACCACCTTTTCTTCTCTTTTTCACCCTCGTTTCAAGAAGGCAGTTATTATTATTAGCTCTGCTCTGTCCAGATGCCACTGCAAACATAAAACCTCACAAACCCTCCAGGCAAGAAAACAAGCTCATTTCATGCCTCTTATTTACCTTTCCTCTCCACACATGCGCTTACACCTGACAACCGGCCCAATCCAATCAGCAGCCTCACCTGCCAGCCAATCAGGTGCTACAGACTCATTTTCAGATAGCAGATCAAAGCTGATTGGAGCGCTGAAACATTATACTGGAAATCCTAACGACATTGTGACAAACGACTGAAATGTGTGGAAATGATTTACGGGAAACTGCAAACAGTGTTCATCTTGGTATAAGTGGATTGTGATGAATTCAAAGCAACATCGAATTATAAGGTGTCTTAAAGGGACAGTTCACCCAAAAATAAAAATTATTTACTCAATTATTATAAAATATCATGTTGTTTCAAACCTTTCAGACTTTTTTTTTTCTTCTGTGGAACCCAAAGATATTTTGAAGAATGTCCAAACAACATTGGAGCCCAATGATTTTCAATGCATATTAAAAATGAATGAATGAATGAATGAATGAATGAATGAATGATGAAGTCTTGTAATGACATGGGAGTGAATAAATTATAACAAAATGTTCATATTTGAGCAAACTATCTTTTTAATATATTGGGTAATACATTAAATCCAAATATTAATATTAAACTAATTTTTACATTCAAAATCATATTAGTATGATTTCTTGCATCACATTACATCAATATCAAAATACATTTTAAATCAATTCTGATTTAATATTAAAGATATTAAATCTACAAATATTCCAGACATTTCTTCATTTGTTCCTTTCTTTAATTTAAATATTTCAAATTAAACACTAGATATTTTTGTTGACCTGTTAATCATGCGTAAAGTTGCTTTTAAAAATGAATTAATACAACATGAGCTCTTTATGAATATCTTGTTAATTTTCTTTCCATTCAAACCATTTAAGTTCATAAAGTGTTTGAGTCTGGCCAGTGTTTTTTTAAAACACTAGTTTATTTTTATATGTTAATATTTTATAATAATTACCATTTTTAATATATAATAAATGTAATTAAATAGATTATTTAAATAATTTAAAAAAAATTGCATTATATATAAATATATTATTTATAAAATATTTAATATAGATTTATGATATTTTTCCCATATGCTCTTACAGAAACACTTTCTTAAATTATAACAGAAGGAAATTAATCAGTTTAAATAGCTCCTGCTTAACCAGAACCACATAAACAGAGGAAAAGTGACTGAACTAAAAATGTCTCTCATGGTCATCAAGGGGCTTAAGGGCTTCTGGGTAAAACTGGTCAATAGCGATTAGTGAGCGCAGTAGATAAGGCCACCATGACTACCGGACGTCATGATGAAGACATGAGCTCATCGTCAGCGGACAAATATCCCACAGTCCCTCATTTTCCTGTTGACTTCTGACTTCTTTCCATCTAAGTCGTCACTGTAACAAATTCTCCAATCTCCTTTAAACCTCCTGCTCCATCATACATTCGTGGCCAGTTTTTCATTATCTTCCTTGTAATTCCCGAGGGATTCCCTGCCGAACTGCTTTCTTATTTAATCCTGCTGTTTTGTCCACACACTTAAAAGTAAATAAAGCATTTTCTTTGAATCAATGCAAGCAGATGGATACAAGTGTAACAGATTTATTTAAAGAGACTTTCTGATGGATAACAAATAAAAATTTGAGGAAAGAAAATCTCAGGAAAAAACATCTGAGAAACAGAAAACTCCAGTCTAAATTTGCTCTCCATTTGAAATCTCTGCTGCATTTACCAAGATACCAAAATATTCAATAAAAAAGTCAGATCGCAATAGTGTGATTTTGGATAAACATAAAATCACATCTAGTTAAAATGCAACAACAGATTGCTAAAGTCAACAGATTTTACTGATACATCTACCAATCTCTATGTAAAAATAGCTTAATGATATCAGCCATCTTTCTGAAGTCATATTTACCCCCCTGTTTTTCAGATCTCGAAGTGATTTTAGATAAAATTTGTAGAATACAACAATTTGGACATGGAGACGCATTGAGATCCCCATATGTCTGGGACTGAACCATATTCAGCCATAAAACTGAAGATTATAAAAGAAAAGTCTGTTAAAAACCAGAATCTAAAAGGATATTAAAATATATTTAATACTTCTTGAGTAACAGGCACAGGGGGACTTGAAAAGTGTTTTTTCCCCATTTTTGAATGATCACCGTTTGCATAAAATGCAACAAAGACTGATAAAGTCAACAGATTTTGCTAATAGACCTACCAATCTCTGTGTAAAAATAACAATTATTCTGCCATATTAAAAAAAAATAAAATAAATAATAATAATAAAAAATAATAAAATAAAAAACCTCAAAAATGAAGATTACGAAATAAAAGTTTGTTACGAACCAGAATCTGAAAGGACATTAAAATATCTTTAATATGTTTTGTGTTACATGCATGCAAACTTCAGGGAAAAAAAAGTCAAAAAGTGCTTTTTTCCTATTTTTAAATGGTCACTATAGTCATTTAATGCAACAAAGATTGCTAAAGTCAACAGATTTTACCAATAGACCTAACTCTGTGAAAAAATAACATGACACTGCCACCTTTCTAAAGTCATTGTTCCCACCTGCAATTTGGCTCTAAATCTCAGGTGAAAATTGTCACTGTGACCCCCCTCTACAAAACAGTGCATTACTCAGTAAATATTCATCTGTGACATTTAATATTTTGGCTTTCATCACTATTTATGTTTGTATTTCTTCAGAAAAAGATAAACAATATTAGGGCTGCACGATAAATCGCATGCGATTGCCATGCACATCTCGTCAGTAAAACCGGTTCTGTGATTAGTAGTAAATCTCCATCACGTGCTTTCAAATGGAGCAGCATTTAATACACAGAGTCGTAGTTCACTGACAAGCTATGCAATATCGCGTTCATACTCGAAGGCAATTCATCTGCGATTATGAACGCGATATTGCGTAGCTTGTCAGTGATCTACGGCTCTGTGTATTAAATGCCGCTCCATCTGAAAGCAAACATTTTAGATGGGGAAGTTTCTGAAATTTGATAGATTTGACCTGCAATGGCCAGCCCTATAGCTAGTCCAATGAGGCAAAAATGTAAACATTCATCAACATACTCATGCCCTTGATCATATATTCATACTGTTTGGACCTCAGCTGCCTGTGGCTGCAGTGCTGACGTAACACCTGGAAAACCTGCACAGTCATCTGCTCTCAGGCACATCTGCCTCCTGACACCCACTTTACATGCAATCAGGGGCCGGTATCACAGGGGCCCCACTCAGCACGCACAATCACAGCTGCTGCCGGGATCCACCTGTCTACTCCGATACAGATCATGAGCTCCGAACCCCAGCGCACGACCTCGACTACCTGCTAACGGATGTCAGTCAACTAGAGGAACAAACAGTCAAACTCAATTGCGTTCTATCAAGTACTTCTGCAAAACTACAGCATGTGTGGGTTCCTTGCTATAATGCATAACTCCGCCATAAGTCACTTTGGATAAAAGCACCTGACAAATGCATAAAAGTAAATGCACTTTAAGTGTAATGTCTGTGAGATGTAATAAAAACTCTCTGCGAACGCATCTAGGGCTGCTAAATAAGTTTGTATATGGCAAACGGCCAAACCATATACACTGAACAGATGGTGAAGCTGAGCTAAAAACAGCCAATGCCTATAATAAAGCTCATGCTATCTGTATATATGTAAGATGGAAAATGTACGTACATAACACTGGCTCAAACTAATCATGAGAGTTGGGTGTGGGATGACCTGCTGGACCGGACAATAAAGACTGCAAATCCATCTATCTATCTGTCCATCCATCCATCCATCTATTTATCCATCCACCCACCCATCTATAAGTCACTCACCCAACCATCTATTTATCCATCTACCCATCGATATATCATCCACCCATCCATCCATCCATCCATCATCTATCCACCCATCCATCATCTGTCCACCCATTCATCCACCCACCCAGCATCATTCAATCTACTCATCCCTCCATCCATTCATCTATCCACCCATCCATCCATCCACCCACCCACCATCATTCAATCTACACATCCATCCATCCATTCATCTATCCACCCATTCATCCACCCACAAACATTCAATCTACTCATCCCTCCATCCATCCATTCATCCATCCATCCATCCACCCACCATCATTCAATCTACTCATCCATCCATCCATTCATCTATCCACCCATTCATCCACCCACCAACATTCAATCTACTCATCCCTCCATCCATCCATCCACCCACCATCATTCAATCTACTCATCCATCCACCTATCCATCCATTCTTCCATCCATCTATCCATTCATCCTCTATTTATCATCCATCCACAAATACATTATATATCCATCCATCATCCACCAACCATCATTCAGTCTACCCATCCATCCATCCATCCATCCATCCACCCATACATCCATTCATCATCTATCCATGCATTCATCCATCCACCCACCCACCCATTCATCATCTATTTATCCAGCCATCCAACTATCTATATCTCCACCTAGGCTTTTTAAACCAACATTCAAAAGTTGACTTTTATAATTGAAAATGACTTTTTTTTTTTTTTTGAAATTCATTTTAATTCAACTTCTTGCATTCTGCATCCTGTTTGCTTCCTCGATTCAAATTCAGTAAAGGAAGTGATTCTGACTCCATGCTGACCTGCAGAGATCAGTCCTCCCACAGCATTCAGATTTTTCCGTCTTTTTCCGCCACCATCAGCAGAACACAAGGTATCGTGGGACACGACGGGGGAGTTCACACAGAGCTTGCTATAAAACTCCTTCAATAAAGCACAGTTCTTTGCTGATAAAGAGCTGGACTGCAGACGAGTTTTTAGGGTTATGGGAGTCTGAGATACACAAGCAATGATGTGCTGATGTATTAATGCTTCCAAATCAGTCCTCACCAAATTAGCTGTGTCCCATGTGTGCATCTGTCATCGCAAAAAATTTTGTCTAGGCTTCATTGACTTTCTTTAACCAGTCCCTTTGATCCTTGATGGTTTAAAGCTAAAGTCCTTCCTGACAGGGAAGAAAACTCATTAAAAATGTTTTATAGATCTATTGACATAGCCTTCCTGAAAAGTCCTATATCTCTTGTCAATAATGCATCAGGTCAAAACACGGGTCAAACTAATCAATAACAAATTCCACTCGATGCCCATTGCCCTATTGATGCTGGTCTTTGGCCCCGTCCTGAAAAAAAGCAATGCTGCACAGACTGTTGTGCAAAAGTCTGATGTGAAGGGCTCAGACTGAGGGCTCAAAACCCTACGGAGTCAAAAAAATAAATAACTAAATAAATAAAATAATCATTACAAAGTCTCAAGTAGTATATACACTTCACAGATTCACACGAGTAAAGGTCACTAGGCCACAGTCCACATAATATGCTTCATTTAGGACAGAGCCACACTCTGAGATCTGAGGAGTCATTCTTGTTATGCAACACATTTTGAACTGAGTAACTGCAAAAAAATGCTTCAATTTTGTACACAATGGCAATAAAATTACCAGGATGCAACTTAAAAGGATAGAAATAGAGTGAACATTAGTTATTGCATATATTAGAACATTAACTTGTAGACTCTTTTAAATTATTTATCTATTTTATATTTATATATTTTTATATCATTATCTTTTGTCATTTTGATACAGTGTTTTTTTAAACAGGACTTACCAGGTCATCGCTGTAAGCAAGATTCTTGCTCTTAAGTGACTTGATAAGATGTCGGAGTGAAATAAACAAACTAATATTATAAAAACATTAAAAAAATCAAAACCAAATAGATGCCACTTTCTGGAGGATGTTATTCAAATATGGCGTATCATTGTCATCTAAACATTAATTTTTGCATGTGATACACCATATTAATTCTAAACTAAAATTAAAACTGTTAAAGTATTTTGCAATTGAAACAAAGCTGAAATAAAATAATAACATATACATCTTAGATGAAAAATATTAACTTAAATTTTCAGACTCTGAACTCTAAACAAAATTAAATTGAAATACTTTTAAAAACAAAAACTAATAAAAAGGACAAAATATTTTCTAAAACAAAATATTGCATAATTACTCAAATTTAAACTGATGAATAAAATATATAAAATATAATAAAATTCATAATTATAAAAAAATAAAAAAGCTAATTGTGAATTCTCACAGTTTATAATTCAGTAATTCAGATTTTTTTTCAGTTTCTCACAATTCTGAAATTTTTTCCTCATAATTCTGATTTTAAGATTGTAAGATATAAACTAAGAATTGCAAGATATAAACTTGCAATGGTGAGAAAAAAAGTCAGAATTATGAGATTGTCACAATTAGCTTTTTTATTTTTTTCCTTGGAAGAAACAGGCTTCCATAATAAACACTATAATAGCATATAAATAATACTAGAATAACAGTGCATTCAGCAAGACTGCGTGTCAAAAGCAGTGACCTGTTACTCTCTAACTGAGTCTCCAGGGACGAAAGCAGAACCGGTGGAGGGTTCAGGAAATGAGATGTGATTAAAGGACACAAGTGTGATAAGAATGGAGTGCACATGCTTGGAAAAGAGCGCTGTCGGGAGCCGCTGGTGGCCGAACCGCAGTCAATCCCATTAGCGCCTATAGAACATCTACAGTTACAGGATACAGGCGTGAGATTGGAGCGGGCTGTTCCTGTGACCGGTAAAGTGGTGTTCCTGTCAAACCAGCATGTTTCATGACAGGCTGCATGCATTTGATGTCTGCCTACATCTTACAGCTGTGAACAAAAGGAGCTACATCCCGCTTTAATCTGGTATTGTGGGTTATCTGTGACAGAATGCGACTAGTAAACAGTGCATTAAGACGACTAACCTTACGCACTCGTGTTTTTCTACATGCAACGTGACGGGAAAACTAGAGCAGACGCAATGCAGTGAGCTCCCAACACAAGATAAAGTGCAACATACATTTTCTAAATAAAAACAAGACTTTAAAGAACAATGAATCTAGTCTCATGTAGACTTTTTATCAGTATAAAATCTGTTCAGTGTATTTGGCAACATGAAATTGCATTTGCGACATTCACTTCAGGATAAGACTAGGAACATGCATTATAAAAGTAAAAAGTGTCAGTTTTGATATGTTAACTAAGGCAACTCAATCAACTGGAGAAAGACAAAATGAACATGACACTACATTTCATCTTATTTAGCTGAAATCAATCTAAAAAAAAAAAACTTCAATCTGAAAATGTCAGTTGTGATATTTTGTTATTTAATTTTTTCTTAGAAGCAAAAACATTTAATGTATGCATGATCTAATTCTGTTTTTAACTAAATGCAAATACATTTAAGAATGCCAGCAGATGGGAAGATTATTAGTGAATAACAACTTAAAACTGCATGGCATAGGCATGACTTATTATATTTTTATGGTGGGGTTTTTTTGGTCTTTTTGGGGCTTGACAGCATAAATCACCATCTGCTTTCTTTGGAAAATAGAATCTGCATAAAATAACCTCTCAACTCTCTTTGTGTTTCATGGAAGAAAATAATACAGTGTCAATGAGAACTATTCATTTGTCTATATCTGTAGGGCCAAGAACAGCACACTTAGAAAAAGACCATTTGACATGTAAAAGTCTTTTAACGTCTCACTTATAATCATTCCCTCTGCTACAGTTCTCAAATATCATTTATGGCATTTTCATATCACATGCATGAATTAATGGCATTTTAACTGAATGCAAACACATTTAAGAGGGGCTGCAGATGGAAAGATAATCAGTGAATAACAACTTAAAATTGCATGTCGTAATGTCACATGCATGACTTTTTTTTTTGGCCTTTTTGGAACTTAAAAGCATAAATCACCATCCACTTTCCTTGGAAAACAGAAGCTGACGAAAATAACCTCCAAACTCTCTTTGTGTTTCATGGAAGAAAAAAAAAAATAATGCAAGGTCAGATCAACATCAGGAGAGTAAATAAACACTTTTCATGCACTTAAAAGTTTTTAGTCCTAAATTTAACATGTATGTATTTGAATTGCATATACAATTTCCACCCATTTGGATTACAGAGTTTTAACAAACTAATAAACTGTGATGTATATTTGTTAGCCATACATAAATAAAACAAGATTTCTGCACTCCAAAAACCATAGCAAAGTTTATCATTTGTATTTTAGTATTTGCATCTATTTGATTTTATTTAGATAATCATATTTTCAAAGTACATTTATTCATTTGCATAAATCTGAAAAAGTATGAACATGGTTAAAATATGGCTATAGCTGTGAAACAAGCAGTATTCAATTAGTTAAAATGTTTAAACAAATCAGATGTATTGATGATAAATGTATAAACCTGGTTACTGTGTATTTTAAAACCCATTGAGTTTATTAGTACTATTACAGAAATCTGATCCGTTTCGTTTATGAATGACTGACAAATATGAATCGCATCAAAAACTGTGTACAATTTTATATTCAATTGAAATCTGTGTGTAGAGCTCTGTATAAATATATGTAGTTGTTTCTCTGGTGGATTACACTCGGATTGAGCTGAAACGTCTCGCCTGGCTGTGTGTTTAACTGTGAGAGCCAGCTCTGTTTAGTTTCTGGAGTTCATTCCCAGCACTCGTCTCATCCGGTTGCCAGCAGAGGCCGAGATGTTGGAGGTTATTTGAAGGTCAGCTTTGATTGTTAGTTTGTCTCAGTTTTGGTGAAAAGGAAAGCGAACGTTTCCATGGACACATGATAAATCGAGTTGGGCTTCATTAAAAATCCCACAATGCTCCTCTGCGTCGGCGCCTCCAGACCAGACACAGGGGGTGCAGGGGCGGATTTGGAGACGGTCCAGGGTCAGAGTCTTGTACATTCCAACTGGCATGTAGCGCATTTGTTCTTTCCGTCTGGAAGCGGTGGGCCGCGCAGCGATTTGCTCCATTTATAAGCCTGAACAGACGCAGCATTCCCATTCCAAACTATTGTTTCTCACTGGGCTGGAGCTGGAGAAACAGGGATTGGCTCACAAATATGTGAGCGATAAACAGTAACAAAGTATTTTAGTAACAGATTAGTCTAAGGACCAATTCTCACTGTTAACTAGTTGCTTATTAGCATGCATATTACTGGCATATTGGCTGTTTTTAGTACTTGTAAAACATATTTATGCCTTATTTTGCATGACCATATTTTAGATCCCTTACAGTATTACCGTAGTACTTTGAGTATTTTTATTTTGAGAAGCTTTTACTTTTATTTTACTACATACCAACTGGTTCATATTTTGAACTGGAGAAATCATCACCTGGTCTATCACAAACCACACTGAACGATTCATTCACAAATTCACAAACAGAGCGAGTCTCGAGTTGACAACTCTCTGATTCCAATGATCTGGTCAGAGCAAGTCTTGAGTTAACGACTCAGTGATTCAAATTATCCGGTCAGAGCGAGTCTCGAGTCGACCACTCACTGATTCAAATGATCCGATCAGAGTGATTTTTTTTGACATATTTGATGTTTGATATTTGATGATTATTTAAAATATATAATATAAAATTATTAAATATAAAAGTATATATGCTAAAATAAAAAAATAAAAAAAAAATCACAGATTAGTACATTTTAATACATTAAAAATTAATACTTGTGTACTTTCAAGTAAAATTTAAAAGGAGTACTTAATACTTTTACTGGAGTAATATTTTATTAGGGTATCTCTTTCTCAACTACTTGATTTTTGTATCCTGTCCACCACTGGTGATAAACAACTTTTACAAAAGCAAAGATTTAGGATGGTTTCCTAGGCGAGGAGCTCAACCGCCTCTAGCTATTTTCTCTAGACCCCCTTCGTTTTCTAACAAGAGCACTTTAAATGCATCTGAATCAGCAGTATGCAAATCCAAACTCACAGCCAGAGAAACGTCTGAACAAACTGAATTACATTAGCACATTTAGTGCGCCTTCACAGCGTCTGGAGCGCATGGGCTTTGACAGCGCCGTCATTGATTAGGTGTTACAAACAAGTTTGTTAGGAATGCATGGATTTAACTGAGAGCGCATCTGCAGGTTTATCCTGTGACTCCTCACCGATAGATTACAGGTCCAATGCAATCAATGTACTTGATCACAGAAGTGGAGACAAACATTAAGCTGCTACTATGACATAATGATTTTTCAGTGCTGTTTATTAAGGCGGCATCGATAGTACTATTGCTCATATTCAGGGTCAGTGATGTGATCAAAGCTCAACTCTCAGTGCTACAAGAGTATCACAGAAACAATGCAAATGCATGCAAAACAGTAAGCAACCACCAAGCAAAGACTCTCAACACCCTAACAACCACATAGCAACACCCTGGAAATCACATAAACAACACCCTCGTAATCACATAGCAACGCCCTGGAAACAATCCGCAACACCCTAGCAATCACATAGCAATGCTCTGGAAACCACTCAGAACAACAACCTAGCAACCACATAACAACACTGTGGAAACTACATAAACATCACCCTAGCAACCACATAGCAACGCCCTTGCAACTACATAACACTGTGGTAATTAGATAGCAACACCCTGGAAACAATCCGCAACACTCTAGCAACCACATAGCAATGCTCTGGAAACCACTCAAAACAACATCCTAGCAACCACATAACAACACTGTGGAAACTACATAAACATCAACCTAGCAACCACATAGCAATGCCCTTGCAACTACATATACACCACTCTGGTAATCAAATAGCAACACCCTGGAAACCAACCACAATACCCTAGCAACCACATAGCAATGCCCTAACAACCACATTAACAACATCCTTGTCATCACATAGCAATACCCTGGAATCCACTAAGAAAACCCTAGTAATCACATAGCAATGCCCTGGCAACCACCCACAACCCCTATCAACCACATAGCAACAACGTGACAACCACATAAACAACACCCTATAGCATATACAGCATATAGCAACATATAGCACATATAGCAATATCCTGGCAACAACAATGTCCCGCACAACACTCTATCAACAACATAGCCACGCCCTAGTGACTACTCGCAATACCCTAGCAACGACATACTGTAGCAACATGCTAAGAACCAGCTAACAACCACCAAGGTTATAACTCTTCATGTTGCTGTAATTGCAGGTTTAAAGGTTTGCTGCAACAAAAACTAAAACTAGATGTTATTTATGCAATATTCTGTATTAGTTTCAAAGTAATAAAAAAGTAGTTTCAGTTTTTATCTAATGATGTTATTTTTTTTAATCTTTATTACAGTTTCTTCAGAACATGTAAAAATCTAGTTATTTTACTTCATCTTTTGAATGTTTTATGCACAAATAAACAGAGCTTGAATTCATCAATAATTTATGACCACAAATGGTGGGTTTAAATTTGAATTTGTTCCGTTTTGTGTATTTTGTTGCAAAGACTCCATTTAAATTTAAATCCTGGATTCTGGTTTGACGCCCCATTTATGTCTATTTGCATACTGAAAAGGGATTGGTCTATCTTTTATTGCATCTATTTAACATCTACAGCTACCAGTAAAGCAGCAGAACTGAAGCCTAAGACATGATTCTTTTGTTGCAAGCACTGCACTCTCCTTCAGGAAATGCAGATCTAGTTTTAATGATGTAAAACCTGTGCTAAAATCACTTTTATGATGAATCACGAAGACCTGGGCGATTTATCTTCAAACGTCTCTCTACAAGTACTGCGTGTGACATCCTGGAGCGCTGCTCTCTGGTTCCTCATCTCTCTATTACAGCTGTGTTAGTGTATCCCGTGACCCCGCTGACCTCTGGCTCTGCCTGTAATGAACAGTAATGGCCTGCAGCCTCGAGCAGCAGCAGCGCAGGAACAGACCCGCTCACCACGAGAGCCGCTAAATGAGAGTGAGAGAGAGTAATGCGTAATAGATGGAAACCGACTGATAGTGCAAATAAAGGAGAGGCGGGAGGCACGAGTGCACTAACGGAAATGAAAAAGCCAACAATATACAGGAAGTGAAGAAAAACAACAGTATGGGAAAAAAGGCTGAATAAATGCAATACAGGAAAATACAGGAGAAACATGAGGACATGCATGTGCTATAGAGTCTGTCATATTTGTTTGCTAGAGTTTTACTGGTTGCTATGCATTTTAGTCTGTTTTTAGACTGCCATATGTGGATGCTAGTCTTTTACAGGTTGCCAGGGTGTTGCTATGTGTTTTAGTCTGTCTTTAGTCTGTCATTTATGGTTGCTAGTGTTTCACTGGTTGCCAGGGTGTTCCTATGCATTTTAGTCTGTTTTTAGTCTGTCATATGTGGTGGCTAGTGTTTTAATGGTTGCTGGGGTGTTGCTATGCGTTTTAGTCTGTTTTTATTTTGTCATATATGGTTGCTAGTTTTTTACTGATTGCCAGGGTGTTGCTATGTGTTTTAGTCTGTCTTTAGTCTGTTTTAGTCTGTCATATGTGGTTGCTAGTGTTTTTTGTTGTTTGCCAGGGTGTTGCTATGCATTTTAGTCTGTTTTAGTCAGTCATGGTTGCTAGTGTTTTGCTGGTTGCCAGAGTGTTGCTGTGTGTTTTAGTATGTTTTATTCTGTCATATATGGTTGCTAGTGTTTTGCTGGTTGCCAGGGAGTGGTGTTGCTATGCATTTGCCAAAGTGTTGTGGGTGATTACCAGGGCATTGCTACGTAGTTGCCAAGGTGTTGCTATGTGGTTTATAAGATATTTTGAATGTTTTTTAGTCTGTCATATGTGGTTGTGTTCTGCTGGTTGCCAGGGTGTTGCTATGCAGTTATTTTTGATATAACGCCATTTAACTGAAAAATAGTAAATAACATAAAATAACATACACTGCAATTAAATTTATATTTATTTTTTAACAAGCTCTATATATATATATATATATATATATATATATATATATATATATATATATATATATATAAAATTTATATTACACACGTAAAATATTTATATTACACATATAAACTAACACATATAAAAATTGGCCATGCTATAACTTAGTGTCCAGCTAGTTTTAATATTCTCTCTAAAGTATTCTAGTTCTCTCTGGCCCACTTTTTGGAGAAGTGTTTAATTATGCTTATTTTGCATGACAGCCAAATAGGGCCAGAATAAGCTTCAAATCAAAACTACCTGCACTACATTTAACTCTTTGGATCTTTAAGGAATCAAAAATGGTTCTTCAATGGCATCACTGTGAAAACTCCTTTTTGGAATGTTTATTTTTAAGAGTGAATGGTACTTGAACTACTTTGAATTATGAGTTGCTTGGCAAGCTAGAGTTGCAAAAGAGCTTTCCCAACCACTTGCCTCAACACACACACACACACTGCGGCCTTGAGATCCACACGGCAGAGACAGACAGTCGATATCTCCCCACTGTGCTTCAATATTCCAGCATCGCCTCTCTGAACGCCCGCTGAGCAAACACCCGCTAGAAGTAGCGTCACGCCACAAAAACCATCCAAATAACAGAGAGCAATCAAGACAACATGAACCCATACACATGCAATTAACAGTTCTTTTCTAAATGACAGACGTATTCAATTTGGGCAGAATTAAAATCACAAAGTATGCCTTGTGAAACACAACAGGCCCTCCCTCAGGGAAAACTAGTCCGGTCTGAACAGAGCCAGAAGCGAAAGTACAAAACAAGAGAAACATTCATTAAACAGTTTGATCTTTCAATCAAACGATCTACAACTCGCACGGGATGGAGGCATTCTGATCATTAATCAAGTCAATGAATTAGTTTTCATTGCATCATGCCGGAGCTGTTCATGGCCATTGTTGCTGTGTCGCTGAGTGATGGTGAGCAGACGCCTGCTACAAAACTGTCTGACAGTCATTCATCCAACAGCTTCATCACAGACCTTGACAGGCCTTTGATGCCTTCAACATGCAATGTTTATAGGATCACATGTCAAAAAAGAAAGTGAACTCTCAGCATCAATTAAATGCCACTGTTTAGACCTGTAATGACATCCTGACAGATTCCTTCATTTACGGAAGCCCTACAGATGTTTCAGTGAATTGTGCAGACACTATTTTATCATTTTCCCCCTCAGGTACACTTATTCCAAAAGCATAATTAAAACAATCATGATTTAGTTTTTAACGACTAATTTCCACCATCTGTCCAACCCTCACATAAAAGTGGTCCATTTTTGCTGCTGCAGTTCATATGTGAAGTCTCTACTGCTCACCGAGGCTGCATTTATTTGATAAAAAAAAACAGTAAATACAGTGAAATTGTGAAATATCATTTCAATTTAAAATAGCTATTTTCTATTTGAATATATTGTAAAATGCAATTTATTTCTGTGATCAAAGCTGAATTTTCAGCATCATTACTCCAGTCTTCAGAGTCACATGATCCTTCAGTAATCACTCTAATATGCTGATTTTATTCGAAATATAAATCTTCTGTAACATATATAAATTTTGATATATTTAATGTTGCCAGGGTGTTGTTATGCAGTTGCCGAGGTGTTCTAAGTGAATTAAGTACAATTGAATAAAATTACACTCAAAGTAACTAAATGAATCTCATCTGTGCATGATTAATATAAATAGTTTTTATCATCAGCCACCTGTAACCTGAAGTTTAAGCCTTAATAATACCACTAGTCAGCACATCTAATAATATTTTTGTGTCTTTTTTTGCTCCCATGATAATAACACCTGTGAAAACTAGCAGGCATAACTGAAGAAAGCCACATTCTACATGAGAAATATTTGTGTGTGGATCCGTTCTGAATTATTCATTTCCTGTTTTCTACTCTATTTTCTAGTTTGCTTCACAATAATGAAAAAGAAACGTCCCTAACGTACGGCTTCAGTACAGGTACTGAATATGAAGGGAGCCAAAGAAAAAAGACAAGCATTAAAGGGAATATGAGATATGAAACACGAAGGTACAGTAACATCCCAGTGACTTTCAGTATATCAGCAGGATTTCCACAAGTCGGCTAAATGCAGATGCAATCTTTTCACGTGTCTGTTTACTCATGGGATTGAACTGAAGGACACGGCGTTCAATTTCATACTCTGCTTCACAGGGACACGTAAAGATCAAGGATCTTGTAAGAGGCGGGAAACCTGTACGTGGCAACAAACGCACAAACCCAGTGGCTTATCGGATTAGCTGTTTCACAAAGTAGGACATCTTTTTCCCAGGCTTGAAGGAATCTGTCGCAAAATGAGTAATTCAAAGCATCGGATCATCTGATTGGTAGGACAGATAGTTTCCCGAGGCTAATTGGGTTGCTCTGATAGAAAACAGCAATTAAGTGATAAAGTACTGGAGTTTGACCCTTGAATGCGTGGGACGTCACTTTTCTGTTAGAAAACACCATTAAACTATTCGTAACTATTCATTTGCCAAAAAAGTTTAAATTTCTGTGTTTTTGCCACAATAGAAACTATTCCATACAATCCCACCCCTAAAACAACTGCAGAACAACTGTGATTGGTCGCTTTAGATGTCTCCTCCTGTCTAAGGATGGTTCTTGGTCAAAACACTGTCTATGTGAGACTACAGAGCACATAAGAAAACCATTCGCTCGATTTGATGTCAGATGAGTGGACGGTACTGACCTCATTCCCACACTGACCTTTTGTACTGTCTATAAACGGTTAAAATCCATGTTCCTCACTTCTTATTATAAAGCAAAATCCCAATGTCAAGTGTGCTGATATTTCTACAGGACAGGCCGCATTATTACAGAACCGGAGCAGCTCTGAAGCTGCGGGTCTCTGACTAGAGCCGATTCTGCATGGAATTCTGATTTCTTATGAAGAGAGTTATAGAGATATAGAGTTATAGAGTTTCATGTTCCACCAGAACAGTGAGAACAGGGTAAATCAGGAAGAACCACAGAAACATTCACTTCTTCTAAGATGAGGATTCATGTCTGTCAGAATGTCTTTTGAATTAAAATTAATGTTGCAAACAGGGTGTGGAATTAGAATTAGATTTTAAGAAAGTAGAATTAAAATGAGGTGACATTCATACACTGAATTTCATTTTTCTCTATAAAGTACCCACAAACATGGACTCTTTCCACAAACATTAGATGATCTTAATAATCAATGCTTGAAATGACATACTGTACATAGAAAATTTGTATTTATTTGATATACTTCATTATATTTTATAAATTTCATTTTGGATTTAAGACAAGTTATTAATTTAATTATTTTTAAGCAATTTATTAGAACCAAATTAGAATCGTTAAACTTATTAATTTTAACTAATTAACTAATTTTATTATTATTAAAATAGATCTATTGTTATTTCACAGACATTACAAATAAAATATAAATATGAATATAAATTGGCATACAATAACATTAAATCAGCACAGTATTGTCATAAAAACTTGTCTTTAATATCTTAAAATAAAATTTATAAAACATAAAATTATTTCATGATATTTTATACATTTCATTTAAAGATAGACATTTTGTTGACAAAACAAATAATTTCATCAATTAATTTATTAGAACCAAATTAGAATGAACTGATTTAATAATTTAAACTAATTAACTAATTTATTAAAACAGATTTATTGTTATGCATAGTAGGGCTGCACGATATATCGTTTCAGCATCGATATCGCGATGTGCGCATCCGCGATAGTCACATCGCAGGATGTGCGATGTTTAGCAGGCCTGATCGTTATATTTATACTGATCGTTTTCTTTGCTCACACACAGACACCGTGTCTACTCCGGACGCGACAGCTGCACAGAGATACCCATTTTTAAATAAATTTAGTAGCAGAGCTACTGCAAGCGATTTTCAGTGCTGGAAATCCATTTATCCTTTGTTGAAACTTCCGTGTCGTCGAGGAGAACACATCACGGATGTTTAGCAACGGCAGGCGCCAGGAAAGCGCAAGCTCCCGAGCGCTTTGGAAAGGAGGAGGAAGTGGCGCGGCGGGAGTTTTCAACGCGTTTGCAGATGTGAACGGCCCCAAAGTTTTTCTACACTGGATGCGACAAAGCGACCATTGCCAATCGTGTCAACTTTGTGTCAGTACGTCATAAATAGAGCGAGGCATATCAGTTTACTGGCGGGGATTCGTCGTGTCGCGCCGCATCCAGTGTAATACGACACATATGCGCGAAACCGTGTCAAAATGCATGTCTCCAAGTATCCTTGTAAAAAAAAAAACAAAAAAAAAAAACAGTTGCTTTTGTCTTAGGTAAACAATTGAGAAAGAAAGAGGATAACAATAACAGCAGTTTAATGTCTCTGTTGCTTTCTGTGTCATAATCAAACAACAAAACAGAGAAAAATCACTTTTGTAGCTTTAACACAGATTTATTAGATTTAATTTATACAATGAAGACTGTGTTATGCAGTGTTATTTTACATTTTATTATTCAGTTTCTGCACCTGAATACTGTTGGACTTGCCTTAAAAATACAAAGCACTGTTTATTTCATTTGTATCTTTGTTCTATTATATTTATCTATGCTTGTAAATTGTTTATTTCCTATGCTGATTTACTCACCTACAAAATCAATATTTTTTTTTTCTCTCCAAATAGAGCTATTCAAGTCATTTGGTGATTTTTTTTTTCATATCGCAATATATATCGCAGAAAAACAAAATATCGCAATGTGAGTTTTTTCCAATATCGTGCAGCCCAAATCCATAGACATTATAAACAAAATAGATACAAAAAAATATGCATACAAATTGGCATGGTTTTATCGTCACTAAAACTTCTATTGGGCTAATGAAATGACTCTTGTTGTTTTTTTAATTCAACATCCTGTGCCAGTTCATTCTGAATTTTATTCAACCTCATTGTCTGTATAGGCAGCAACTTTCAAAGACAGCATTCTAACAGAAATGCTCTATATAGTCAGCAACTCAGTCAGCACACACATAGTGTACACTAGCTTTTACCACAGAGCCATGAAGGACTGCAAACACTGAATCTGTAATCTGAATTTCATCTCAGTATGAATAAAACTGACATTTGATTCAGTGGCACATAGTCATTTTTGGACATTCGGTGGAACAAACACATTCAGTCCTGTGGGACGAGACAGAAATGCTTTTGGTTTCCAAGAAAATGACCCGATGCTAGTTGAAGAAAGCAATAAAACTCAGAGAGTTGATGTAAAATCATAACTTCTCACCAAACATATTCCCGATGTGTCCGTTCCTGGTCAGAGGTCGAAGTTCATTCTTTCCCCAAGCGTAAAGTTTGTAGTTGTCCCAGGCAAACTTCATCATCTGCAAACACAAAACCAACAGGTTAAGATCTGAGAAATCACCGCTAATAATACGTTTAGTGTGCAGATATTCGCATTAAACATGATATTAGGATGCAATTATATCCAAAGCCATCAAGTGCAGATGTTCGCTAAATAAAAAACGAAGATGAATCAGAAGAATATGGGCTTTTACGCATTAGACGATGATACCTCTGGCGAAGCGAAGCATGGATAAAGCATGGAAGAAATATGAGGATGTTATTATGAATGACAACAAAGAATTTAATCATGTTTCACAAGCTCTATTTATTTCTGCTGGAAGCAACACACTGTCATAATTAGCCGTGCGGTAAGGCGGGCAGGCCTGCAGGATCACATTCATCAAATAACAGACAGACGGCGTCAAAGAAATGGACTGCTACCTACATGCATTAATCAAGAAAATTAATTCATAAACACAATCATTGTTTTCTCGTCACCATTAACCACTGCACATTTAAATGAGTTGCTTTGTTCTGTAAGAGTGTTGTCTTGTGTTCAACAGTATTCTTCTCAAAACTTGTCTTTTTAAAGACAGGTTTGTGATAAGCCAAATTATTACATTGTTAATTAGAACCAATTAAGAATTATTAACTGCTTTATTAATTTTAACTAATTGATAAAAAAAAAAACTATTTATTGTTATGCATATACATAAAATAAAATATTATAATATTATAAATAAAATAAATTTAAATATATATTTAAATATGCATTTGTTTCTCTTTTCTTTAAAAAAAAACACCTATTCAGTAAGGATGCATTGATCAAAGGTGACAGTAAAAACATTTATAATGTTACAAAAGTTTTCTATTTTAAATAAATGCTGTTCTTTTGTTCGTTTTATTCAAAGAATTCTGAAAAAAAGAAAAATCCTGAAAAAACATATCTACAAAAATATTGATCAGCACAACTGTTTTCAACATTGACAATAATCAGAAATGTTTCTTGAGCAGGAAAACAACATATTAGAATGATTTCTGAAGGATCATGTGACACTGAAGACTGGAGTAATGATGCTGATCATTCAGATTTGATCACAGAAATAAATTAAATTTTACAATATATTCACACAGAAAACATTAAATTTTAATATTTCACTTTTTTACTGCATTTTTTGATCAAATAAATGCAGCCGAGGTGAGCAGAAGAGACTATTTAAAAAAATGTATAATATAGTTTAACTTCAACTTATCTTGGAGCAAATATAAAAAAATATATATAAATCTTGGAGCAAATATATATATATATTAAAAAAAAAGTTTCTAAAATTGTATGTCTGCATTCACTGCATTAACTACACAGCTCTCTTAAATACTTGATTCTGATTATAAAGACAAATATTTTCCCTCATGCACTGATTAAATGTTCATAATACCACTAGAAAAAGAAAGTGTCAATTAATTTAAAATTTTAGCTTCTAAGATATAAACCTAAAGTAAGTTCTAAACCTATTATTTCCTGAATGGGTCTGAGTCGATTAAGGAACATTACAAAGAAGCCGGGCTGTACAGCTGCTCCGTCCAAAGCTCTGAGCTCGGCGGCACTGGATTTGTGAATCTCCCGGGTTTGAGCTCTGAATGAGTCTTTCAGCACAGCCAGGACCAGAGAAGCTCTGGATGATGCCTGGCACCAACAACCTCCACAAGGCTCGCTCTGAAAAACACTTGCTTCCCTTGAGGAGGAAGCCAATAATTGATGTGGGATCGCCTCCAACAACGCAATAAAAAGGCTTGCGACATGATAGGGAGTTAGCAGGAAGAAATTCCAATTGCGATACTTATTTGAGCTCGACATGAAGGAGCAGCTGGGCTGGGATGTGGCTGATTCTTGCATTGCATAAAGCTTTTGTGATCATCTGTTACGGACTGCAACACGGACGCTTCGGTTTCCACTCGGTTTCAAAGTTGTGCATCGTTTTGTTTCTCCTGAGGCAGTTCGGGGCCATAGAAAGGGGGAATATGTAGCAGGTTTTCTACCTGTTAGTGCTTCATGTCCACTTTATCTACACTGATAGCAGCGGCACTAACCGGCGGAACAGAGCCGAGCTGGAAGACAGTTTTATCACAGATCTCATAAACACAGACAGTCTGTGCTGCTGTCAAAGCAAAAATGAAGCATACATGTCTTTTCTTTTCTTTTATGTTGCCAGACTGAATGGACACATACATAACACTCCGCACTACTGACTCTGACAGCCCACAACAGTCATACGAGCAGCCAAGTGTGAAAAAAGCGCCAGCAGAGAGGCTTTACATACACAGATCTGTCATAAGACAAACGCTGTTTGAACACTAGTCTATATAGTGACATACAGTAACAGTGTATTATATTTGAATCGCAGTAGACAATATAGCCAATAATGATGCTTATGTTCAATAATATAAGGAAAAATAACAATACTATAAAACCCTTTTAAAAACAAAATCAAATGTCTTTAAAAATGAAGCAATTATTGATTGCAATTAACTGCAATTAATTCATCAATAGACAGAGCATGTTTTATGAGTTTAATTACAAACATAATATACATAATAATTGTATACATAACATACTAATTGGATATATAAATATAAATAAAATATAAAATATATAAAACAAACATTCAATTTTGTGTATATTTATACTATATTGTTTGTGTGTATATTAATTTATTGATTTATTTATATGCATAACTATTTATGACTATTTTTTTTTCAAGCTATTAATTTTATTTAATTTATTATTTTGATTCAGCCTGAATCAATCTTATACAAACACATGCACAACATTTCATTATGCATCTATCCATCCATCCATGAAATGTCTTAAAATATTAAGTAAATAAAATTATATAATAGTAATTAATATAACAGTAATAATATAAAGAGTAATTAGTTTATAAGTAACTTTTATAGATAGATAGACAGACAGATAGATATAGATAGGTAGTGACATAAATTCCTTTTTTCTTTATTATTCATAAAATCATGGATAGTGGAGCAGAAGCAGTAAAGAGAGCTGGTGAATGAGGTCAGGTCAGCATGATGAACATCTATAACGAACAGACACTCTTCATGACACACATTTAGAAATGATTCAGCTGCTAGAGATTCACAAATGGAGCCACCACATCTCCTCCACATCATGACCCGTCATCTCTCTATCCTAACTGTAAATGAGATGGCAAAGACCCAAAAACAAATAAGCCAGATAGAAAAACGGTCTGCTTTAGTGAGCATGGACATTTGCGCTCAACTTTCACGATTAGATAACTGAATTAACTTTGTAACCAGCAGAGCGCGACGATAGAAAGGCCGAAGCCTTGAGTTTGATTCCCAGTATGGATCATTTTGCTGGCAATATACATTTAAGTATACTGTATAAAATATACTGTATATTAAAATATTAAATATACTGTAGTGAACACAGCCTCGGAACTAATATATTATATATATATATATATATTTATATTAGGGCTGCACAATTAAATCGAATGCGATTTCCATGCGCATTTTGTCAGTAAAGCCGGTTCTGTAATCAGGAGTAAATCTCCATCACCTGCTTTCAGATGGAGCAGCATTTACTACACAGAGCCGTAGTTCACTGAAAGGTAACGCAAAAAAAAAAATCGGAGACGATATTATTGCACGATTATGAAATCAAAGAAATCGTTTGCGATAATGACAGCTGTTTGCGTAGCTTCTCAGTGAACTACGGCTCTGTGTAGTAAATGCTGCTTTATCCGAAAGCATGTGAAAATACCACATTTAATAACATGTTTTTACTCTAAACTCACTTCATAACGTCAGTCGAGTGTTTGAAATAAATCCTTCTGTGAGATGATGTGGCTTCTTACACAGAACAAGGCACGCAACATATTTCATAGTATTCTAAGCAGTGATCAAGGCATTGCATTATAAATATACTTTATTATAATGAAAACTATAATAATAAGAACTCAGATAAACCATATATTGTCGTAGTCGTGTGTTTATTTGTCATGTTAAATCAATGAAAGCAGTTAAATCTTCTGTTTATTCAGCTGCAGCGATTGGCATTTCCTGGGTTTCTTCTTCAGGGTGTACTTGGAGTTTCCACGTGAGAGCGCCCTCTGGCCTTCAGATGGAGATTTACTGCTGATCACAGAACCGTGCTTCACTGAAAGATATGCATGACAATCGCAACTTCTGCCTAATCGCGATTTTGATTTCACTCCGATTTACCGTCCAGCCCTAAATATAATATATATATATATATATATTTTACCGCGATTAATCACGATTGTCATGAGTTAACTCACGATTAATCGCAATTTAATAGCACATTTTTATCTGTTCTAAATGTACCTTAAATTAATACTTTTCATGTTTTAAATACTCTAATCAACATGGGCAATGACAATTATGGATGCTTTATGCAATATATGTTTATTATTAGTGAAACCATAGTTAACAGAGCCTGAAAACTAGACATGTTTCAAAGATCATAGATGTGTTTTAAAGAACTTGTTCATGTCTATTAGACACATGAAAAAAGAAATACCAGGTTCCCATTACTTCTCTTTCTTTGCACTGAGCAATTTACTTACACAAACCTGTTTACATTTCCGCATGACGGGGCATCTCACTTCTTCTGAACATGCAAAATGTACATTTATTACATTTGTTTGCCTCTCTGTGCCCACATACTGTATTTTGATGCAGCTAAATTCTCAATAAAACTGTTTTCATTGATATATTTTACTGTTTCTGTTGTCAGACAACGGAATGAATATGAAATAGTGACTGAAACGTGACTCATAGGACTAAATAACCAGCTTTCGCTTCCAAGATGTTAATCTGCACAAAAATCCTGATTTATAATCTAGCCATCGTCTGATAAAATCAAATAGCCTAAACATAAGATAAAGACAATAGCTGTGCTGTGATTTCGGCTATACTTGCATGTAAAATTAGAGAAGCAACATAATATCTGTTTTAACTGAAAGCGCTGTTCCTCTCATCCGCGCGCTGAACAGAGCAGACACGGAGAGAGAGAGACAGAGAGAGAGAGAGAGAGAGAGGTGTGTGTGCAGCGGGAAAGAGAGACCTCGCGCTCGCAGTACCAGCGAGTCTCAGAAACTAAATAAGGTTTGGGCAAACCCAAAGATCGGTCGCTAGGCGCTATTTGGAGAAAAAAAAAAAAAAAAGTTGCTAAAGTGGTCTGAAAAGTCACTAAATTGGCAACACTGTCAGCATCTCCATTCATTTCCATTTCTCCAACTATAGTATTACTGGCTAGGCCACGGGTCAAACAGAAAATGCACGCTGCGTTAATTGCGCGTTAATAAAATTAAAACTAACCCATCAATCACGTCTGGTTACTCTACAAATCAGATGAACCTCAAAACAAGACCAGCGGGTCAAATGAACCAGATACTGATGAGGAAGAAACATGTTGACATTAAAGTCCAAACACTATGAAATATAACACTGTACACATACAAACTTGTATCTGCATATAAAGTGCAGCCATGAAATCCAGATGGCACTAATAAAAGGATTCATAAACATTTGGTGAGCTTGTAAATCTAAGGAATTATGATTTGCAATCTGTGTGCTACAATCACAATTTACACGCAAAACGAATAAGATCACGTCTCACTCAGAGACGGCAGGTCTTTATTAAGATCTCAGAGAACACGTGATGTAAATGTCTCGGACAGCTTAGATGATGAGCAAATAAAGCCATTACAGAAACATTCAGTGTATTTCCAGCAAATGAGAGAACACATTCCCATGTCTGACACTTTGATGAATTGCTCCTCACTGTGATACATCTATCTTAAAATTGCATATGCCTCTCGCAAAGTCCCTGTGTGGCACATCAAAACCATCCGCACACCCGCCTGTTTTTGCACGGAAAGAGAGAAATATATATATCTATTGACCAAATGGAAGCATAATGAGTCCCCGGTGTGCTGCCTGCGATTCCCAGATGAGATGAAAGTGAGACGCAGCCATTAATGGGCTTTTATCCAGTGCGGCTCTTTTATCCCAGAGCTCGCGGAGGTCTAGCAGACAAATTGCAACAAACTTCTGGAAGAACAAACATGGTGAATCTCATGTAACCTGTCAAGAGCACGTCTGACTCATGTTTCAACCCATTATCAAAAGAAAGAAAGCTTTAAAGGACATTTTATTGTGCCTAAAGATGATGAAACCTATATTAAAGGTGTTTTTTTTGTTGTTTTTTTTTTGCATTGTGACATTTTTCATGACAGCTTTCATGACTCTTTTCCTACCCATTACTGTAATAAATAAAAATAAATAATATTTAATAAACCTTCAGGTATTTTAACAAATATGATTGTTTTATTATATATATATATATATATATATAAATATAAATAATATATACATACATACATACATACATACAGTGGGGCAAAAAAGTATTTAGTCAGCCACCAATTGTGCAAGTTCTCCCACTTAAAAAGATGAGAGAGGCCTGTAATTTTCATCATAGGTATACTTCAACTATGAGAGACAAAATGAGAAAAAAAAAATCCAGAAAATCACATTGTAGGATTTTTAAATAATTAATTGGTAAATTCCTCGGTAAAATAAGTATTTGGTCACCTACAAACAAGCAAGATTTCTGGCTCTCACAGACCTGTAACTTCTTTAAGAGGCTCCTCTGTCCTCCACTCGTTACCTGTATTAAAGGCATCTGTTTGAACTCGTTATCAGTATAAAAGACACCTGTCCACAACCTCAAACAGTCCAACTCCAAACTCCACCATGGCCAAGACCAAAGAGCTGTCAAAGGACACCAGAAACAAAATTGTAGACCTGCACCAGGAGCAATTATTAGAAAATGGAAGACATACAAGACCACTGATAATCTCCCACGATCTGGGGCTCCACGCAAGATCTCACCCCGTGGGGTCAAAATGATCACAAGAACTGTGAGCAAAAATCCCAGAACCACACGGGGGGACCTAGTGAATGACCTGCAGAGAGCTGGGACCAAAGTAACAAAGGCTACCATCAGTAACACACTGCGCCGCCAGGGACTCAAATCCTGCAGTGCCAGACGTGTCCCCCTGCTTAAGCCAGTACATGTCCGGGCCCGACTGAAGTTTGCTAGAGAGCATTTGGATGATCCAGAAGAGGATTGGGAGAATGTCATATGGTCAGATGAAACCAAAATAGAACTTTTTGTTAAAAACTCAACTTGTCGTCTTTGGAGGAGAAAGAATGCTGAGTTGCATCCAAAGAACACCATACCTACTGTGAAGCATGGGGGTGGAAATATCATGCTTTGGGGTTGTTTTTCTGCAAAGGGACAAGGATGACTGATGCGTGAAAACGAAAGAATGAATGGGGCCATGTATCGTGAGATTTTGAGTGAAAACCTCCTTCCATCAGCAAGGGCATTGAAGATGAAACGTGGCTGGGTCTTTCAGCATGACAATGATCCCAAACACACCGCCCGGGCAACGAAGGAGTGGCTTCGTAAGAAGCATTTCAAGGTTCTGGAGTGGCCTAGCCAGTCTCCAGATCTCAACCCCATCGAAAATCTTTGGAGGGAGTTGAAAGTCCGTGTTGCCCAGCGACAGCCCCAAAACATTACTGCTCTAGAGGAGATCTGCATGGAGGAATGGGCCAAAATACCAGCAACAGAGTGTGAAAACCTTGTGAAGACTTACAGAAAACGTTTGACCTCTGTCATTGCCAACAAAGGATATATAACAAAGTATTGAGATGAAATTTTTGTTATTGACCAAATACTTATTTTCCACCATAATTTGCAAATAAATTCTTTAAAAATCCTACAATGTGATTTTCTGGAATTTTTTTTCTCATTTTGTCTCTCATAGTTGAGGTATACCTATGATGAAAATTACAGGCCTCTCTCATCTTTTTAAGTGGGAGAACTTGCACAATTGGTGGCTGACTATATACTTTTTTGCCCCACTGTGTATATATATATATATATATATATATATATTATAATTTGTATATATATAAAATAAATATTTTATAAACATTATATGCATAAATATAATTTTCTATATTCATATGCATATATTTGTTTTATAATACAACTTAATGTCTTGTATTTAATATATTCATATATTATATTATATGAATATATTAATATATAAAACAATCACAAAAACAGATAAAAAAAAAATTCTGTAAAAAAAAAACCTTTGTAATGCTTCAGAGCTGGTTGGTTTGGTTCAAGGCTTAAAAGTCTTTATTAAAGAACACTTTAAAAATGCCTGTGGAGAAAATGAATGTAAAACATCCCTCAGAAATTCCTCAAGGCTGGTTATTAAAAAGACACAATGCAAGAAAAAATTAATGGCCTTAAAAACAAACATCCTTTTCTTTATGCAAAGTTTACTTTCAAATGATTTTGTTGTGAGATGTGACCTGGACATGCTTTTATGACATTGACCCACGTAGATCATGACAGCAAGCCGACAGGACCTGTGCTGTAAATGAATGAAGTGAGTTTTACGGAACACTCACTGATAGATTCCAAGCCAATTATTCTTGCACTGAACATCAGGAAACACTGATTCGATGCAGCGACAAATTCACATCACTGAACGTCCAGAAATGACAGAGCTGAAGATGATTATTTACACAACACACAGAAAATAGACAAAAGAGCCTTTTATAGTGAAAAAAAAACCCACTGACTGAAACTGTAACCACTGTTGTTTTAGTATAATTGAGATACTATTATAATTTGTATTAATATTTTGAATTCTTTTATTTTTATATTTTCAGTTTTTTGTTTTAACTTTAAAGTTTACATCAACTGACCAGTGTTATTTTAGTATAATTGAGATACTATCATAGTTATGATTAATATTTTGTAATAGCTTTTATTTTCATATTTTCAGTTTATGTTAATCTAGTTAAAATTAAAGACCAGTGTTTGTTAAAAGCCCAGTGTTATTTTGGCACAACCAAGGTTATTACAATCCGAATTCCGGAAATGTTGGGATGTTTTTTAAATTTGAATAAAATGAAAACTAAAAGACTTTCAAATCACGAGCCAACATTTTATTCACAATAGAACATAGAGAACATAAATGTTTAAATTGAGAAATTTTACAGTTTTATCCAATAAATGAGCTCATTTCAAATTTGATGCCTGCTACAGGTCTCAAAAAAGTTGGCATGGGGGCAACAAAGGGCTGAAAAAGCAAGACATTTTAAGCCTCTCAGAAGTAAAGATGGGCAGAGGCTCTTCAATCTGTGAAAGAGTGCATAAAAAGATTGTGGAATACTTTAAAAACAATATTCCTCAACGTCAAATTGCAAAGGCTTTGCACATCTCATCATCTACAGTGCATAACATCATCAAAAGATTCAGATAAACTAGAGAAATCTCTGTGCGTAAGGGACAAGGCCGAAGACCATTGTTGGATGCCCGTGGTCTTCAGGCCCTAAGACGACACTGCATCACTCATCGGCATGATTCTGTCATTGACGTTACTAAATGGGCCCAGGAATACTTCCAGAAACCACTGTCGGTAAACACAATCTGCCGTGCCATCTGCAGACGCCAACTAAATCTCTATTATGCAAAAAGGAAGCCATATGTGAACATGGTCCAGAAGCGCAGTTGTGTCCTGTGGGCCAAGGCTCATTTAAAATTGACTGTTTCAAAGTGGAAAAGTGTTCTATGGTCAGACGAGTCCAAATTTGACATTCTTGTTGGAAATCACGGACGCCATGTCCTCCGGGCTAAAGAGGAGGGAGACCTTCCAGCGTATTATCAGGTTCAGTTCAAAAGTCAGCATCTCTGATGGTATAGGGGTGCATAAGTGCACACGGTATGGGCAGCTTGCATGTTTTGGAAGGCACTATGAATGCTGAAAGGTATATAAAGGTTTTAGAGCAACATATGCTCCTCTCCAGACGACGTGTGTTTCAGTAGGACAATGCAAAACCGCATACTGCAGCTATTACAACAGCATGAATTTGTAGTAGAAGAGTCCGGGTGCTGAATTGGTCTGCCTGCAGTCCAGATCTTTCACCTATAGAGAACATTTGGCGCATCATTAAACGAAAAATACATCAAAGACGACCACAAACTCTTCAACAGCTGGAAACCTATATCAGGCAAGAATGGGACCAAATTGCAACACCAAAACTCCAGAAACTCATAACCTCGATGCCCAGACGTCTTCAAACTGTTTTGAAAAGAAGATGCTACACCATGATAAACATGCTCCTGTCCCAACTATTTTGAGACCTGTAGCAGGCATCAAATTTGAAATGAGCTCATTTTGTGTATAAAATTGTAAAATTTCTCAGTTTAAATATTTGTTATGTTATCTATGTTCTATTGTGAATAAAATATTGGCTCATGTGATTTGAACATCTTTTAGTTTTCATTATATTCAAATTTAAAAAAAAACACCCCAACATTTCTGGAATTCGGGTTGTATACTATAAAAACTATTACAGTTTTCAGTGTTGGGCTAGTTCCTCAAAACAAAAAATGTAATACATTATTCATTACTAGTTCAAAAGTAACTTTCAAAAGTAATATTATTACATTATGTATTACTCCCAGCCAACAGTAATTAATTACACTACTAGTTGGATTATTTTTCCATTACACCCTAAAAACTTGGTAACTGCATCATTTTTTTGCAGCTCTGAATCCATGAAAGTTACAGATAAATGAAGAGTGCAACTGGCTCAAAATACAAGCAACAATATTTTAAACAACTTCTGTTATTTATTAAAGCAGCAGAAACATAGTAAAATCTGCAACAGGAAGCAGAACCAACCAAACATGTTAGGATTCGCAGTAGACAAAGTCTTAGTACCACGACACAATTATTTACATGTGACGTTAATGTTTCTGTCATCCTTTCTCTCTGGATTTCCAGATGATGTGGGCTTCTCCATCTTCTGACGAAACTAGCTTGCTGCATTGGTGACGTCACGTGCGTACATGCATGACAACGATTATGAAATTTGATAGGGATGATTGAACTTTAGTGTTTGTGATAAAAACGTAACTAGGCATTTTTTTGGATGGTAACGGTTATATTACAGAAATTTTATTAGTAATTCGTTACACTACTAGTTATCGGGGAAAGTAATATACTGTAATGCGTTACTAGTAGTTGCTAGTAGTTTTTTTTATTTGAATTTTAGTTAGATTTTACATAACCTTGGCTACTAGCTGAAATAAAATAAGAAACCAGGTTAACATTATGAAACAAGATTAAAACAAACAAGGAAACCTTTTTGGAAACAATATTTTGTGCATATTTAACCTCTTTCTTAAAGTCTTCATTACAGTGTTTCCTGTTTCATCAATGCATGGATTTTCTGTTTTCCTTTTAATCAAAGTTTAAGTCATTTATTTTTTTAAGTATTTCTATATAGTTTTAATTAAGTTTTAGTTTTAGTTATTTTGGTAGAAATGAGATGCTGCCTGTATCATCAGCATGTATTTTCATGACAAACGAAGTGTTTTAAG
>CM077227.1:33514273-33519273 GCA_039654775.1 Spinibarbus caldwelli | reverse complement strand
CATTACACCAAATACACAAAATAATGCTCTTTTTAGCGACGTCATATGACCCCTTTAACTAATGTTAACAAATGACACCTTTTTGTAAAGTGTTACTGAAAAATGTAAACTAAAATAACATCAAAAACTTTTATAAAAACAAAAACTGAAATAGTCAAATTAAAAAAAAAATATATATATATATTAAAAAATGTCCTTGGAGGTACTAAAATAAACTGAAATAATGAACAAAATCTATACAGACATTTTTTTTTTTTTACTAAAAATTACTCACGCAAATAAAAAAAAACAACTAAAATTTTAAATAAAATTAAGATGAAAATTGAAAACATAAAAATAAACACTAACTCCAAATATTAATACTAACTATACAATGCAAAACTCCAGTACAAATATCTAAACATTCTTAAATCAAGACACATTTAGTGGAGAAGCAAAATGACATCGAAATTAAGTGAAAATGCAAACGAAAATGCATCGAAATTAAGTGCATTTATGCTTAAAACAAGAAAAAATATCTGCCAATGGGGTCAGAAAAATAATTGTTTTCTATTTTAATTAAGTTTATTTTTCTCCAAGTTTACCCCATTGGCAGATTTTTTATTTTTTACTTGTTTTAAACTCTTACTACATTCATCAGAAAACAAGACTAAATATCTTCAGTCACTTTCCCTTACATATATAAAAACACATTTTTATAAAAATATAAAAATATATATATATTAAATTAGATTAAATAGATTAATTTATTTTGTTTTATTATTTATTTTGTCATTTTTGGAGCTTACATCCAAAAGAGATGTGTAAATATTCTTTAAAATATTCTTTAATTTTCTACAGAGAAATATATAAGCCTGAGGATGTAAATAATGACAGAATTCACATTTTGTCCAAACTATTCCTCACTAACAGTCTGTATCTATGTGATCTATGGCTACAACGGAGGAAAAAAGGACAAAGGAAATGCATAAATACTCTGCTGCTCAGTAGAAACGAATTTGCTACAAAATTGCTTTTGCTCGCCATTCTGCCGTTTACCTTCAACAAACAATCAACTAAAAAAAATCAAACGCTTTTGAGTGTGTTCTCGACGTTCAGTAAATAAACATTAGGAGCAAATACATGCAAACTGCTGAACAGTCACCAGCGGGATTTGCAAAACCACTGTTTTCCTCACAATTAGCTGCATTCGAGGGCACAAAACACTGAAGCATCCTTTAAACAACACAATGGGCTATTAGCTTATTTGCAAACCATACCTTATGAAGGCATGAAATGTTAAACTAAGCCTGAAAAACGGCATTGTGAGGCAAACAGTGCCATTCATACAAAACACACCGACAGATTCTCATCAGAACAATAATGAGTTTGCAGGCCAGACTCCACCGGGACCGGGCTGGATCGTGTCTGGTCCAAATCACAGCCGACCTCTGGTCTGGAGAGCACGAGTAATTCAGGCGCAGACCGCCGGCGTGATTTGGTCTGGGAAGAGATTTACCGTCAGGATTACCTGAGCCCCACGGCAGCAGCTGCCCGTTATGAAGGAGGCTGATCTGCAGACAAACAAGGTCCACCATCAGAAACACCACACTGATAGTCCATAATGCTTCAGGCCCGGACCAAACTAATACCACATAAAGAGCTCAGGGCCACCACGGGACAGCGACTAATGAAACGACGGGGAAGAAAGTGTTCAACACAAATTTGATTTAAGACAGCAGGGACGTTCAGATGCTCAAACTACGAGCCTCAATCATTAGATTTGTCGAGTCCTGATGGAATGGACAAATTCACATGAATATCAGAAAATTTTTAAACTTTTTAAAAGCCCAACTCTATCTATTGATCGATCGATAAATAATAAAAAATAATATAAAAAAAGTACATACTATAAAATACAAAATCATATATAGAACAGAAAAAATAAAATGATAAAAAATGATTCAAAATATTAATAAAACTATGTGTGTATATACACACACACACACACATACATACATACATACATATATATATATATATATATATCTCCAGGTGGATGCTGCACACTGGTGGTGGTTGAGGAGAGACCCCCCCACATAAAGCGCTTTGGGTGTACGACAATACACAAAATCGCTATATAAATGCATCATTCATATTATATATATATATATATATATATATATATATATATACACACACACATACATACATACAGTAGGGCAAAAAAGTATTTAGTCAGCCACCAATTGTGCAAGTTCTCCCACTTAAAAAGATGAGAGAGGCCTGTAATTTTCATCATAGGTATACCTCAACTATGAGAGACAAAATGAGAAAAAAAAAAATCCAGAAAAACACATTGTAGGATTTTTAAAGAATTTCTTGGTAAATTCCTCTGTAAAATAAGTATTTGGTCACCTACAAACAAGCAAGATTTCTGGCTCTCACAGACCTGTAACTACTTCTTTAAGAGGCTCCTCTCTCCTCCACTCGTTACCTGTATTAATGGCATCTGTTTGAACTCATTATCAGTATAAAAGACACCTGTCCACAACCTCAAACAGTCCAACTCCACCATGGCCAAGACCAAAGAGCTGTCAAAGGACACCAGAAACAAAATTGTAGACCTGCACCAGGCTGGGAAGACTGAATCTGCAATAGGTAAGCAGCTTGGTGTGAAGAAATCAACTGTGGGAGCAATTATTAGAAAATGGAAGACATACAAGACCACTGATAATCTCCCTCGATCTGGGGCTCCACGCAAGATCTCACCCCGTGGGGTCAAAATGATCACAAGAACCGTGAGCAAAAATCCCAGAACCACACGGGGGGACCTAGTGAATGACCTGCAGAGAGCTGGGACCAAAGTAACAAAGGCTACCATCAGTAACACACTGCGCCGCCAGGGACTCAAATCCTGCAGTGCCAGACGTGTCCCCCTGCTTAAGCCAGTACATGTCCGGGCCCGACTGAAGTTTGCTAGAGAGCATTTGGATGATCCAGAAGAGGATTGGGAGAATGATGAAACCAAAATAGAACTTTTTGTTAAAAACTCAACTTGTCGTGTTTGGAGGAGAAAGAATGCTGAGTTGCATCCAAAGAACACCATACCTACTGTGAAGCATGGGGGTGGAAACATCATGCTTTGGGGCTGTTTTTCTGCAAAGGAACCAGGACGCCTGATCCGTGTAAACGAAAGAATGAATGGGGCCATGTATCGTGAGATTTTGAGTGAAAACCTCCTTCCATCAGCAAGGGCATTGAAGATGAAACGTGGCTGGGTCTTTCAGCATGACAATGATCCCAAACACACCGCCCGGGCAACGAAGGAGTGGCTTCGTAAGAAGCATTTCAAGGTTCTGGAGTGGCCTAGCCAGTCTCCAGATCTCAACCCCATCGAAAATCTTTGGAGGGAGTTGAAAGTCTGTGTTGCCCAGCGACAGCCCCAAAACATTACTGCTCTAGAGGAGATCTGCATGGAGGAATGGGCCAAAATACCAGCAACAGTGTGTGAAAACCTTGTGAAGACTTACAGAAAACGTTTGACCTCTGTCATTGCCAACAAAGGATATATAACAAAGTATTGAGATGAAATTTTGTTATTGACCAAATACTTATTTTCCACCATAATTTGCAAATAAATTCTTTAAAAATCCTACAATGTGATTTTCTGGATTTTTTTTTTTCTCATTTTGTCTCTCATAGTTGAGGTATACCTATGATGAAAATTACAGGCCTCTCTCATCTTTTTAAGTGGGAGAACTTGCACAGTTGGTGGCTGACTAAATACTTTTTTGCCCCACTGTGTGTGTGTGTATATATATATATATATATATATATATATATATATATATATAAAATAGATATTTTATTTAGTTTTATTTAGTAGATATTTAGTTAAACTAAATTAAAATGAGAAATGTTGCCTTAACTTGATGTAAAAATTAACATTTATTAAAAAAATAAAAAATAAAATTAATTAATTTGATCACTCAGTTGTGTGAACTGCTGCAGGGAATTTTACGTCTTTATTGCAAAATATGTTGGTAATTACTGCTTTTTAGCACTGTGTGCTAAAGTGTTTTTGACAGTTCACTGAAATCACATTCCATTCATTTTTTACATTGAAGCTATGGGAGAAATATATTGTATATGATATAATTATCAGATTGTAAGATTGATTTAATAATAGTATCTTCTCATTCAAATCATATCATCTGAAAATTATTTTATTTAAAATGCATTGTCCACTTATCCTCAATTTAGTTCACTACTTATGTTAGTAGCTGGCATCTAGTTAATTTCTGAAAGAGTAGCTTGATTCTAGTTGAACTCATTTAAATTCTGAGTATAACAGTTTCGGATTCGCTTCTGTGTCAGACATACATGTACATGTGTGTGTATAAAGCAAGTATCTGTTGTTTGTGCTCTTTCCCAATTGTAAACCGACAAGTGAAGTAAGCAAATATTTCCCTGTCTCCCGTTCCTGCATTTTAATCAGGGAACAGAACCAGCTGTGCAATTAGAATTCAGCGAACTGTCCAAACAAGCACTTTTTGATGTGATGTCTCTCCACCGCTGAGAAATATTGGCCATAAATCACATCTCTGAAAACAAACTGCCCCTTTTAATAGGCAGTTACAAGCCATTCTCTGGCCAAGAGACGCTCACAATAGGGCTCCGGCGCTCGCATTCGGGAGATTTAGGGCTTCATATACTGAGGTGTTGTTTCTGGTGAGCGTTAATCACGTCCAGGTTTTTGCTGAGCTGAGGACCAGGTTGTCTCTGGTTGAGTTAGTAACGGGTGAAGCTGATCCAGCAGCTCGGTAACACGTTTGTGATTTGCCAGCCCTAACCTGCCGGATCTGATTTATTACCCTTGATCCTAGTCTGCGGTTGGATGGGATGGGACTGTTTGTCCATTGATGAAACCTGGATGCGATTGCAGTGCACGATCCCTATAGAACTCAAAGGAATAGTTCATGCAAAATGAAAATTCATTTAATTTGATATTGCTCCAA
>CM077227.1:33349273-33509273 GCA_039654775.1 Spinibarbus caldwelli | reverse complement strand
TATCATCAGTTACTCAGTTTAGAATTGAAAATTAAATATATATTAAATATATAAAATATTAAAAATAAAAAAAACTACATATTTTAATAAAGTTTGAATAAAAATAAATATAAAATATCATATACATTAAATCTAAAAATTATACATATATATATATATATATATATATATATATATATATATATATATATATATATATACATAGTTGTCTTCTCTCTTTTTTCTTTTCTCTCCATTCTTTTGTATGTCTCATAAATTCTTTCCTTTATATACATTACTGTCACATTGTCATATCCTGTTTCGTGCAAAAAACCTTTTATCAATTATTATTGTAATAAATAATATTCAATATGTGTATGTACAGTATGTGTGAGGTATGTGGGTTTAAAATTAGGAATATATATTCCTTACCGGAAAGCAAGTTACGGTTAACTTTTATTTTATAGCCACATACAGTACTGCAAAATGAAGCTCGTCAAACATCTGCTCTAGAAGCAAACTCTCACCTGCACAGTGAGAACAAGATGAGCTTTTGTGTTGATCAGGTGGAGAACACAGAGTCTCTGGAACAATTTTGACTTGTTCCTCTTCACTAAGCACTGCACTGAAGAGGCTTATACAAAGCCTTCAAATCCACCACATCTCAACCTGAAGAAACACGTCACCACACGCTTCCTCCGAACCCAATCTGACAGAGACGCTCAGAGAAAATCAAAACCAACCCTGAATTACTCATCTGTGCACGCTTGTTTGATAAGATTGATCATAATTTATCTCCTCCACCTGACTCCGTTGTGGCACATAATGTCCACTTCTCTCAATGATTTTCTCATTAATCATTCACTTGGAAAGAGATGAGATTATGAGAGTCACATGTCTATTTTTAACTTCGCACAACATCTTAAAAAATGTAGCACTCAGAGTGTGAAAAACATTTTCATTCAATCATTTAGCAGATGCTTTTATCCAAAGAGATTCAAGAACGAGGAACATCACAAGCAATTCATCACAAGAGCCAACAATATTTGCAGTACATGAAGTGTAAGCCAGATAAAAACAGCACAATGTAGTGCAAGACATCTGCTAGGAGTATGTGTTTATAGATTTCAAAATAAAAAAAAAAAAAAAAACTACTTTTATTCTCATTCTCATCCACTAAAATGAATACCTGCAACCAGGTTATTGTAATTAACTAAAACTAAAACCATTAAAATAAATTAATAATAATAATAATAATAATAATAATAATAATAATAATAATAATCATCATCACGAAGAAAAAAAAAGAATATTTTGTATTAAATATTAAAAAATGTTTGACTTATTTTATTTCAACTGGTTGCCAAGGAAACATTTCTCATAGATTAACTAAATACCTAAAAATTAAATAAAAATGAAAAAAAAAAATTAAATTAAAACTTTAAATGAAAATGGAAAAAATAAAAATAGAAATTAATTCAAAATAATAAAACTATAATAGTATCATACAGATATTAAAATATGAGTGCTTGCAACATGCAGCTTTGAATATGCAAGGGAAGATTTCAAGAAAAGCAAATACATTTTTCTCTGTTCCTCTCATGAAACTATCATGTGTCTTCAGGGAATTCTGGGAATATAGTGCATGATACACACACAAAAACAAATAAAGTGTAGAATAAAAATTTTCACTCAGAAATCGCTAGTAAATTTCACAAATAATAAAGAAATATTTTAACACATTGCATTAAACATGACATTTTGAAGTAGAAAGACCAAAACAATATTAAAGGGGACATCAGATACAAAATTCACGTTTATATGCGTTTGAATTTAAATGTGTGTTGGCAGTGTGTACACAACCACCCTATAATGATAAAAATCCACCCAGTTTTTTTTTTTTTTTTTTATCCCCACAAATCATAAGCACTTTCTCATATCAAGCCATTCTCAGATGCTGGGCTGTGTGACGTCACACAGACCCAAGCCCCTCCCACAATTGTTGATTGACACTAGAGTTTTACCTTAGACACGCCCTGAGTGAGCTGTAACAGTCTGCCATTGTTTCACCGCCGGAGCAGAAGTAGACAAGAATAGCTCCTAAGCGATTGAGGTGTATTTTTGTTGGATGTAATAATGAACATAGCAGTCATCATTTACTCCCGACATCTGAGCCACTGAAGACGCAGTGGATTACATTTGTTTCTGAAGGGAATGTGCCCCCGATCTGCCTAAATGTGTTTATGTTCGCGCAAATCACTCGTGATCCAGCCTCACCTACAGAAGACGTGAGTACAAGGCTCTTTTATGAATCTTTGCAAATCGCCTTTCCTAATAACGTGCTAGTTAGCAAGTTTCACGGCTAAAGTAAACAGCCTCATGAGAACGGCTGGTCACCCCATGGAAGAGAGGGGCGGGGTCAGCAGAGCTCATTAGCATTTAAAGAAACATGGACTAAAACGGCTTGCTGAAAACAGAGCTGTTTTTGACAAGGTAAAAAAGGGTGCTGTTTTACACTACCACTGAGAAATTTTAAACAAAGTATGTTATAGACTTTTCATTAAGACCTTAAAGAATCATATCAACTTGTGGAAAATGGGCATCCAATGTCCCCTATAAAGTAAAAATGGTATTTTATGAAGTAAACAGTACTCTAATAATCTTCTTTTAACTTAATTTAACTAAAAATATAATAATATACTGTATTAAAAACATTCACTGCAAAAATTATCAATAAATCATGGTAATACTTTTTTTATTAACTAATCATCAAAATAATTGAACTAATTTGAACTTTTTCAATTTCAACTCAATTTTCAGATTCAACTCAATTTCTTAAGTCAGTTAAGAAATTGAGCGAGTCCATTTCCTCCTGACAGTAACTGTTATTACTGAGAAGAATATGTTCTCACACCTGATGAGAGTGATGCATGGCAAACGCTGCGCTGGAGTTTTCTGTAAATAGAGCCGGGGGCCGAAGCAGCACGGCAGGTGCCTTCTAGACATTTCTTTGACGTTTCACATCAAAGCGCGAGGCCGGCTTTGAACTCTCGGATACGGCCTCACCGTAAAACTCTGTCACAACTCTGGACGTTTCCATGCAGAAACGAGAAAGAAGAAAGGCTTTCTTGGATGTGAACTGCAGTCTGCTTGAGCTGAGACGGGTCATGACTATTTGATCAGTGAGGTTTACTTTGTCTCAGATGCAAATTTTTGTGCTTTAGGGAGGAATGTACAATGTAGATACTTTAACGTCTAGAAGAGAGTTAGCATTGCCTTTAAACATCAAAACATTGAGTGACAATTTCACTGTCTTATACAATTCAAGACTTAAAATCACCTGCTGTGAGAAATTTGAGGACTATGACGCTCTTGTGAAATGAAAAAACAACAGATATCGATAAAACACTGGCCTGTTTACACATGCAGACATTCAAAAATGATGCTAAATCAGCCCAATTTTTCATTTACATACTTTAAAGGAATAGTTCCCTTTTAACAATCTCTCAAATATTAATGTACCACAGAAGAAAGTCAGTCATATTGGACTGAAAAAAAAATTAATACATAAATTAGTATTGTAAGTACTGTAAAATAAAACTCTTATAATTGCCATTATTTTATTTATTTTTTTTTACAATTTTATAATTTATAATTGACAATTTCTGACAACAGTAATATATTAGTCAGAACATAATAGTAATAATACTACCACTATTACTACTACTAATAATAATAATGATGAATATAATATTTTACTACAGTGCCCTCCAAAAGTATTGGAACAATAATGACAAAATCGCTCTGTTGGCTGTGGCATCAAGACATTTACAAATATGATTAAAAGATGAATATGCAAAACTACAAAATGTCACATTTTATTATTGGGTGATTCAACACATAGATGTTTTACCAGCTAAGAAGTTCAGCACTTTTAGAGTTTCATCCCTCTATCTGATGTGAGCATAATTATTGGAACAGTTGCCTCACAGGTCTTTCTAAGTGATCAGCGGTGTCCTGTTGCACTCATTCTTCAGATATTAAAAGCAGGGAATGTGTCGTATCAGTTATATCCATTACTTCTGCATTCTGAATCTTGCATTCGATGATGACACACACAAACCAGGATGAAGATGAGGGAGCTGACTTTGAGAGAAAAGCAAGCAATTTGGATGCTAAAAGAAAAGAGGAAGTCAATTAGAGCTATAGCAAAAACAAAGGGCATGGAGAAATCAAGAGTTTGGAAACCACCAGCGACACCAGCAACCAACAACTACCTGATCGGCTGAGAAAACAACAGTAGTTGATGACAGACAAATAATAAATGCTGTGAAAATGAACCCTAAAAGACGTGTCTGTAAAATCACCAACAACTTCCAGAAAGCTGGGGTGATTCTCTGACAATCTACTGTCCTCAGGAGACTTTGACACAGAATTACAGATGCTACACAGCAAGATGCAAACCTCTGACCAGCACCAAAAATAGAAAGGCAAGATTAGAGTTTGCAAAAAAGCACAAAGGTGAGCCAGAAGAGTTTTGGAACTGTGTTTATGGACCGATGAGACAAAGATGAACCTTTATCTAAGTGATGGGAAAGCAAAAATGTGGAGGAAAAAAAGGGAACTGCAAAAGATCCCACGCATACAGCCTCATCTGTAAAGCATGGTGGAGGTGGTGTCATGGCATGGGCATATATGGCTGTCTCTGGAACAGGCCCTCTCAACTTTACTGATGACTTAATGTATGATGACAGTAGCAGAATGAATTTGGAAGGGTACAAAACCATCTTGCCTACCAATATTCAAAAAAATACCACCAGATTCATTAGCCACGTTTCCACTGTCGGGCCAAAAGCGGGCGTGCTAGTGCGTGCCAAGGCCAGTCGCGTTTCCACTGTCACTTCCGGGGCTTGATCGTGCCCCGTCGGTGCTTCGTCGGGGCCGATGGCCCGGGTTTTTTGGACCGACTAAAACCTTGGGCCAAAGCGGGCCAGCTGGGGCTAGAGGAGTGGTTATGAACAAAGGCGGCGTTTCTGCACGTCTGGAGAGCCGCGGATCATTTCATAAAGTAAACAGCTATAACACCAGCATTAAAGACTTTTAAAATAATTTTAGCTCAAAACTCACTTTCAGACAGCAGCGAGTGTTTGAAATAACTTCTGTTTGAGATCCGATGTGGATTATGATCACTATACAAGGCAGAAATATTAATAAGCGATGAAAAAGATGCACGCTAGCCATTAACGTTACCATAGTAAACATGGTAAATACGACCGCTTGAAGAAATCAGACGTCAGCTTCTCATTCTGTCACAATCATGTATTTATTTAGTAATATTTTATCTGTCATAAGTCTCGTCTCGAGACTTTAGCTCCACGTATGTCATAAAAATAAAATGTTTTTTTTTTTTCGGGAGCTCCGATCTGCTACTCGGGTCATATTTTTAATGGGAAAAAAATATAGAAATGATCATCTAAATGTGATGTAGGCTATACTGTGACTACAAATAAACAGAAACAGACTCAACTGAATAAGCAGGCTATGTGTCCTCTTTCTTCCAAGTAGTTGTGACATAACGGTTCATACCGCTTTTTTCCTGTGACTAATTTTTAATCCAGATAAATTAATTCATTATGATCAATGTATCACTTATTATTGTAAATATCCATCAAAGCTTTTTTAATCTTTAAAGCATGCAAACAAACGGCCGCTTTTATCATGTTCGTTTTGTGATTGTGCTAGTTCCAGTGACTTATTTCTTATTAGTTTCTGATAACTTCTCTTTGTTGTGGAAATGATGGGGTTGCGTGACGTTGTTCCAGAGAGGCGTGTTAAGGGCGGGTTTTAGTGAAGCGCTGCGGAGCTTCTGGCCCGATGGTGGAAACACATCGTGATTTTGGGCTTGGTGCTACAGGTCCGAGGCTATTAGCCCCGCCTGGCCCGTTTAAAGCACTGGCTCGCAATGGCCAGACTGTGGAAAAGCGGCTATTGAGAAGTGCTTCATATTGCATCAGGACAATGACCCAAAACACCCTGCCAGTTCAGTCAAGGAATTTATAAGGGCGAAGAAATGGAAAGTCTTAGATTGCCCAAGTCAATCTCCAGATTTAAATCCGATTGAACATGAATTTCACCAGCTGAAGAGGAGAGTAAAGGCAGAAACTCCCCAAAACAAGCAACAATTGGAATCGGCTGCATTAAAGGCTAGGAAAAGTATTTCAAAGGATGAGACCAAGAGTCTGGTGATATCTATGGGTCACAGACTCACTGCTGTGATTGTGCGCAAGGGATCTGCAACTAAATAATAGCTTTTAATCTTTTATATCTGCCTTATGCTCTAAAAGTGCTGTTCTTTTTATTTGGTAAAACATGTATATATTGAAACGGCTAATAATAAAACGTGACATTCTGTAGTTTTGTCTCATATTCATCTTTTAATCATATTTGCAAATGTCTTAACTCCGCAGCCAACAGAGCAATTTTGTCTTTACTGTTACAATACTTATGGAGGGCACTGTACCTCTAATAATAATTGTATTATAATGATGATTTTTTATTTTACAATACAATGTATTGTAAAATTATTTTACAATACAATTTCTCCAACAATAGAACATAATAATAATAATAATAATAATAATAATAATAATAATAAATATTATTATTATTATTATTTTATTATTATTAATGGGAAGTTGTGGCCTAATGGTTAGAGAGTCAGACTCGTACCCTAAAGGTTGCGGGTTCGAGTCTCGGGCCGGCAGGAATTGTAAGTGGGGGGAGTGAGTGTACAGCGCTCTCTCCACCCTCAATACCACGACTGAGGTGCCCTTGAGCAAGGCACCGAACCCCCAACTGCTCCCCGGGCGCCGCAGCATAAAAATGGCTGCCCATACTTGGCCACATTTCACTTCACTTCACTTCACAAATATATAATAATAATAATAATAATAATAATAATAAATATTATTATCATTATTATTATCATTATTAAGTTTGATTGGGTTTCTAAAACTCCAGTTTGGAAGTTATTTGCACTGACTACAGTAATCAAAAGGAGCTTAAATATAGAGGCTTGTCCACAGTCAAAATAAAACACTTTTTTTTTTTTAATATATATTAACTATTAACTTGCATGTCATGTGACCATTAACCGACATCAGAGAACCATAAACATGCAAATGTGGCATTAAATTATTGGAATATTAACTATTTTACATCTAAGGTGTTTATCTGAGAAAAAAAAGTTTTGAAATCCCTGACACGGGGTAAATAGGATGTCAGACTTTTCATTTTTGGGAGAATTATCCTTAGTTTAAGATCAACTCATCGAGCACTCACTCCAGCTCAGGCCGGTCTAAACGAACACCAAAGCTTAAATTATGTGCATCCAGGCATTTGAAATCAATAAAAACACATCCTGAGCTCATCTGGAATCACTGTGAGTTTATTCCATGGAGTTAAAATTCCGCTGTCATTATAGAAGACTGAAAACACAGCCCTTATCAATATTTGAAGAGACACTCCGCCCCTTCATCCATCCGTCAGAAACAACCTCGCCAGTCTGAATGTTATTAACCCAGCTGCATATGCAACGAGATGTTTTCATTCATTAACTCATTCGCAGGCACTTTCTCTTGAGACACGAGCGGAGAGCTTACACTCATTTCATTGTGTTGTTCCTCCTGAGCTTTATGTTTCTTTAAAAACATCAGGTTTTATATTTATGCATTTATATAACTGATTTGTTGCTGCAGCAGTGATAGTATAGTAATTTTGTATTATTAAAGAGACAGTTCACCCAAAAATAAAAGCATGCTGTCAATTTGCTCACCCTCATGGCATCCAAGATGTAGGTGACTTTATTTTCTTCAGTTGAACAGTAAAGAAGGTTTTTAGCTGAAACTGTGGTGATTCATAAAATGCAAGTCAATGGCTGCCGGCACTTTAAGAGTCAAAAAAAGCACGAGGCAACACCAAATTAATACCCATGACTCCTGATGCTATATTGAGGTCTTATGAAGCGAAACGATCAGTGTGTGCAAAAAACTGAACATTATTTACAGCATTATTAACTGTAATCCAGAGCCTCTGACAAATGGTTGAAGGTGATATACGGTTCACAAACCAATCATTCTTTTGAACCGGTTCTTTTTAGTGACCTTGATGAACTAGTTCACCAAATTAGACTGAACCATCTTAATCAAAACTCACTTTTAGACTTGTCTCCAACTCAGAATGAGCCAAAATACCAGTGTATCTGATCCTACGATGCTGGTTTTTGCCAACTGTTGAATTGTAATTGAAACACACTGTCCAAAAGAATCAGTTCACGGAAAAGAATGAGATTGCCTGTTTGCCTGAGGCTCTGGATTACAGGTAAAAATGATGTAAATAATGTTCAGTTTCTCGCACAGACCGATCATAAGACCTCAATACATCATCAGGAGCCACTAATTTTAGCCTGATTAATTTTGCTTTGCCTGATATGATTTTATTATTATTATTATTTTTTGACTCTTAAAGTGCCGGTAGCCATTGACTTGCATTTTATAATTTACCAAAGAACATGGTTTTAACAAAAAAAACTTCTTTACTGTTCAACTTAAGAGGAAAAATTACCCAAAATATTGTAATGGTCTGAGGGTGAGTAAATTAACAGCTAATTTTCATTTTTGTGTGAACTATCCCTTTAATAAAACAGGCTATGCTCAGAATAGCATACTATCTTTCTACTCATGCATCGCATATTACCATTACTGCAGTATGCACTATATATATTCTATGAGGTATGCAAATACTGTATGCATGTAATACCCAGATGACTTTTAATGTATGTTTGGCACAAAGAGTAGCACAGAAATTGCATGCTTTACCTTTTAAAAAATGTTTTCAAAAGCTTTTTGAGTTTAAATAATTATATAAGGTTAAATTCGGCTAATTATACGCCATCCTTCATGCCTGACCTTCCCTTTCACTGGAGCACCGGAGTGTAAGAAAAACAAGATAATTCCTGCAAATAAGAAAAAAAACAACCGTTAGCAAACCTTTTTTTTTTTTTTTTTTTTTACTGTGCAGGTTCAATATTTCTGCTCACAAAGCCACGGGAAATACAAGAAAAATCACATTTGTAACTGACAATATGTTCCCTAACTACTGAACATAAAAACCTAATGAGCAATGAGAAATAACTTGGACGACTTACAAACTCTGAGGAAAACTGCGCACCAATGCGTTTCTGCTTCGCTTTAAAATGTTTACCATTAATAGCTCCTAAATGCAGCCATTAGCAGGCAATAGTACAGACGTCGCCGCTCATGAAATGCCCATTAGGCGTCAGTGTGCTGCAAAATAGCTCCAGTAGCTCTACTGAGACGCCAGTGCAGAGTTTGAGAGCATCAGAACCGCCGCAGAGACTCTTCTCTAATGAGCTGCCGCATGCAGACATTCACATGCAATACACACACAGCGACCCCAAGAAGATATAATGCATTAAAGTCACACTTAGAGACGTCTGAATGTCACTGCATTGCATTAGAAAACTTATATGGCTTAATTGTTTCAGTTCTTCTTTAGGTCACTGTATATGAGGACATTTGTTGTTATTTTTATGGCCAATTAGGGTGACCGGTGACAATTTTATGCTTTAAGCTTTTCATAGTTGGATAAACTCTAAAGCTACATTGAAATGAGCACTACGACGATCTGAATCAATGCAAAGTTTTGAATAAATTATATTGTCAGTGTTAGAATTAATTGGTTGAAATGGACAGTTTGAACTGATGTACATGAATCATTCTCGTTTAAGTTTTGAATAAATTCATTGTTCTAATTTTAAAGTCATTCAATTAAACCGATGAATTGAACTGATTGACGTGAAGGAATAAGTCAAGTTCAAGATTTTAATCAGTGCATTGTTTAAGTTTTGATTCAATTCAATTGTCAGGGTTTGAATTCACTGATTGAAATAGAACTTATTCACATTAATTAGTGATTCAAGTTTAAGTTTTGAATCAATTCAATGTTCAAATTTCGAATCCATTCAACTAAAAATATAAATTGAACTGATTCATGTTAATGAATCACTCGAGTTAAAGTTTTGAATCAGTTCATTATTCAAGTTTTGAATTAATTCTATTGTCAGGGTTTGAATGTAGCTTTAGTATTTAGCTAAATTGATGTAAATATATTTTTTTTCCACAGAATAAAGTCAGTTATACTGGAATTAAATGAGTTTAATACATACAGTAAATATTATTATTATTGTCACTTGTAGAGTAAAATAAAAATATTTTATTAGCAGTTTTGTAATTTTACAGTACAATTGTAATTAACAACAGTAATATAATTCCAACAACATTAATAAACCTATATTTAATTAAAACCAAACAATTATTATTATTATTGTTGGTTATTATTATTATTATTATTATTATTATAAAACATTTTTATTTTAGAGTACAATATATTTTTCATTTTGCAATCAGAGCAGTATTTTAAGGAACAAAAACAATTTGCATCTGCATGCAACAAACACGTACATTTAGACAACTTGCAACTAATAAAACGCTCAAATCTACAGTATATATTGGAGTCAGACTAAATAGTGACATGAAGCATCATTTTGCACATACACAAAAAAAGACACAAAATGTACAGAAATTGAAAAACTGGTGAATCTTTTGAATGAATGAATCTATTTAGTAACTATACGCCGAAAAAAAAGGTACAAAAGCTGTCACTGGGGTGGTATCTTTTCAAAAGGTACACTTTTGTACTTTTTGTACACTAAAGGGTGCATATTAGTACCTTAGAGATAGATTTTAGTAGCTAAAATGTACTTATTAGTAGCTAGATGGTACACACTAATACCTTCTGAAAGGTTACCGCAAGAGTGACAGCTTTTGTAACTTTTATACTGAGAGTGTAGTTATAGGAAAAACTCTACTTTTGAACACACACAAGTGTCATGCTATTGTACTAAAACAAAATTACTCTCCAACAAAATTACAGTCTACAGCTTCCAGAAAAATAGGATAAATTGTCTCTGAGCATTTATTTTCTTCTTTTTTTTTTACCCATAAATGATGCGATCTGCTCATCTCATGGAAACAAATCAATACCATTCAATCTCCCATCATTCATTTGATCAGTAAAGGGCATCAAAGACGATGCCCCCAGCGCTATACGGCTCTGATCCACAACACGACTAACTCACATACTGCTGGGAGAACAACATACAGTACTTCAGTCAATGTCAAGGGTAAAGTCTGTATTTCTAAGTAACTAGTTTCCAGCTGAGCCATGTTTTAGATTATTAAACTGATTATTCTGTCTAAGAAACATTCACTTTAAAAGGAATAGTGTGTCAACATAGCAACATAGAAAGCAACAAACTAGAGAATTTGTTTTGTTTTGTTTTTAGGAGCCATTTGGAGACATTAAATCAATTATCCCGCAATAACAGACTGAAAACAAGGGGGGGGAATTGATTTGACAAATTTAAAAATAAAAATTTAAATTAAAATAAGCAATATCAGGGTGAAAAGCATGTATAATGATGCACTTTGGTTGCCAGAATTGTTTGCTATTATCTTTGTAGAGCTGCTTTACAGCAAATTGAATTTTGCTTGCATCAATGAATCACTTTTTTCTTGTCTATAACTATAAAGCTGCTTTGACACAATCTGTATTGTTTAAAGCACTATAGAAATACAGGTGACTTAAAATAGCATCATGGCACTAAAATAATGTAATAAACAACAAACAATAATGCATAAAAACCTAATGCACATAACTGATAAGAAAAACTAAGAAACAATTATCTCAATGAAAAACCATCAAAAGTGGCTCACAGTAAATTACTGAAGATCAATTACTGTGGCTCACTGTAAATTATAGGAAAACTTGTTCTTTTCCACTTCCAAAAACTATTTAACAGTATTCCACAAAATGATAAAAATCACATGAACTTGAACATGAAATTACTTTAGATCACAGTTTTTTATAATCACTTAGAGCAGTGCTTCCCAAACCTGTCCTGGAGGACCCCCTGCCCTGCACATTTTGTATGTCTCCCTAATCAGACACACCCAATTTAGTGCTTGCAGTCTCTACTAACGAGCTGATGAGTTGAATCAGGTGTGTTTGATTAGGGAGAAATACAAAATGTGCAGGGCAGGGGGTCCTCCAGGACAGGTTTGGGAAGCACTGACTTAGAGTGTAGAAACAATAAACCTTAGAAATACTATTATCAACATACTATAATACTGGATGCTAATCTCACATACTATACAGAACTAATAATACAGATTCAGTCTTCTTAACGAGACTCTTAATGAGAGCTGATTTGAACAGCAGTGGCTTTAACAACAGTAATGTTTCTGAAGACAGAAGCGTTGTTTGGATTAAGTCCATTTACAGTAAGTGCAAGAATAAACCCAAGTATACGTACGAATGGAAGCAAATTAAAAAAGGGTCACAGACAATCAGTGCCATATACTGTATATAGAGACACAGATAGTAGGCACATCATCAGTGGCAGAAGGGTTTATATCTCACATACGGTCCTGAGTGGTTCAGCTCAAGCTTTTCCTTGGTTACCGTGGGAACACAGACGCCCACTCACTCCACTGCTGCAAGGCATCATGGTCTCACTTCACATCAGCAGGGATGTGGGTATGATCATGCACACACTCACACACTCATTCGTTCATTATAAGGTTAAATGTATGATATTACCACCACAAACATATGCAGTGTTAAGGAAGGTAAAGTAGTAGTTTATGAAAACAGTAGTTAGCCATACAAGCAGCTCCTAAAAAGTAGCTACGTAAGAGTAATATTGTAACAAATGTAGTGATCAGCTGGTATAATTCATTTCTGAAATCAGAGCAGTATTTATTATTGCATAACATTTCATTAAATGTAAGTGATAACACCCATATGTGTAAAACTGAGTCAGAAACACAGCAGCATTTCACTATACAGGTGCATCTCAATAAATTAGAATGTCGTGGAAAAGTTTATTTCAGTAATTCAACTCAAATTGTGAAACTCGTGTATTAAATAAATTCAATGCACACAGACTGAAGTAGTTTAAGTCTTTGGTTCTTTTGATTGTGATGATTTTAACAAAACATTTAACATTTAACAAAAACCCACTAATTCACTATCTCAACAAATTAGAATACTTTATAAAGACCGATTTAAAAAAAACAACATTTTTAGTGAATTGTTCGCCTTCTGGAAAGTATGTTCATTTACTGTATATGTACTCAATACTTGGTAGGGGCTCCTTTTGCTTTAATTACTGCCTCAATTCGGCGTGGCATGGAGGTGATCAGTTTGTGGCACTGCTGAGTGAGGTGGTATGGAAGCCCAGGTTTCTTTGACAGTGGCCTTCAGCTCATCTGCATTTTTTGATCTCTTGTTTCTCATTTTCCTCTTGACAATACCCCATAGATTCTCTATGGGGTTCAGGTCTGGTGAGTTTGTAACATGGGCTCTTTTGGGCTCATTGAAGACCAGTCGTGCCGCTGCATTCTGAATCATTTGTAGAGGTTTGATTGTGTTTGATGGAAGTCCAGCCAGAAGAGCATTGCAGTAGTCCAGCCTAGAAATGACAAGGGTCTAGACAAGAAGTTGTGCAGCATGCTCTGTCAGAAAGGGCCTGATCTTTCTGGTGTTGTGTAGTGCAAACCTGCAAGATTGAGCAGTCTTTGCAATGTGCTCTTTGAAGGTCAACTGGTCATCAAAGATTATACCAAGATTTCTGACCGAAGTTGATTGGGTAATTGTTGATGAACCTAATTGAATCGTGAAGTCATGCTGTAGAGTTGGAGTGGCAGGGAAGACAAGAAGCTCAGTCTTTGCCAGGTTGAGCTGTAGGTGATGTTCTTTCATCCATGCCGAGATGTCCGCCAGGCAGCCTGAGATCCGTGCAGCTACCGTTGGATCATCTGGTTGAAAAGAGAGATAGAGCTGTGTGTCATCAGCGTAGCAATGGTAGGAGAAGCCATGTGCCTGTATGATGGGACCCAGTGATGTAGTGTATGTGGAGAAGAGGAGGGGTCCAAGAACCGATCCCTGAGGAACCCCAGTGACCAGTTGATGTGCTTTGGATACCTCTCCTCCCCAGGCCACCCTGAAAGACCTACCAGTGAGATAGGATTCAAACCAGCGAAGTGGAATCCCAGTGATGCCCAGAGATGAGAGGGTAGACAGGAGGATCTGATGATTAACAGTGTCAAACGCAGCAGATAGATCCAGCAGAATGACTGATGATTTGGAGTGTGCTTTTGCAATTCGCAGGGCTTCAGTGACAGAGTAGCACAGTCTCAGTTGAATGGCCACTCCTGAAACCTGACTGTTTAGCATCCAGTTTGTTGTTCTGTGAAAGAAACAATGAGACCTGGTTGAAGACAACTCGTTCGAGTGTTTTCGCTATGAATGGAAGGAGAGAGACCGGTCTGTAGTTTTCTATAAGAGAAGTGTTTAATGTAGGTTTTTTGAGCAGTGGGGTTACCCGAGCCTGCTTGAACGCAGTGGGGAAAATGCCTGTGAGGAGGGATGTGTTGATGATGTGTGTAAGTGCTGGTAAGAGTGTGGGAGAGATCGCTTGGAGAAGGTGTGAGGGGATTGTGTCTAGAGGGCATGTAGGATGGCTGGAGAGGAGAAGTTTGGATACTGCCGCCTCAGTGAGGGGACAGAAGGAGAAGATGGGAGTTTTAGCATTCGATGTGGTTGGTTGGAGGTCGTGTGTGTGGAGGTGAGAACTGACTACTGATTGTTCTAGTTTTGCCTGTAAAAAAAAGTGGCAAAGTCATCAGCTGTTATAGACGTGGTGGGAAGTGGTGGAGGGGGACAGAGGAGAGAATTAAATGTTCTGAAGAGATTACGCATGTCTGGAGCGCTGTTGATCTTGTTGTGGAATCCTGCTGGAAAATGAAATCAGCATCTTTAAAAAGCTGGTCAGCAGAAGGAAGCATGAAGTGCTCCAAAATTTCTTGGTAAACGGGTGCAGTGACTTTGGTTTTCAAAAAACACAATGGACCAACACCAGCAGATGACATTGCACCCCAAATCATCACAGACTGTGGAAACTTAACTCTGGACTTCAAGCAACTTGGGATATGAGCTTCTCCACCCTTCCTCCAGACTCTAGGACCTTGGTTTCCAAATGAAATACAAAACTTGCTCTCGTCTGAAAAGAGGACTTTGGACCACTGGGCAACAGTCCAGTTCTTCTTCTCCTTAGCCCAGGTAAGACGCCTCTGACGTTGTCTGTGGTTCAGGAGTGGCTTAACAAGAGGAATACGACAACTGTAGCCAAATTCCTTGACACGTCTGTGTGTGGTGGCTCTTGATGCCTTGACCCCAGCCTCAGTCCATTCCTTGTGAAGTTCACCCAAATTCTTGAATCGATTTTGCTTGACAGTTCTCATAAGGCTGCGGTTCTCTCGGTTGGTTGTGCATCTTTTTCTTCCACACTTTTTCCTTCCACTCAACTTTCTGTTAACATGCTTAGATACAGCACTCTGTGAACAGCCAGCTTCTTTGGCAATGAATGTTTGTGGCTTACCCTCCTTGTGAAGGGTGTCAATGATTGTCTTCTGGACAACTGTCAGATCAGCAGTCTTCCCCATGATTGTGTAGCCTCTTGAACCAAACTGAGAGACCATTTTGAAGGCTCAGGAAACCTTTGCAGGTGTTTTGAGTTGATTAGCTGATTGGCATGTCACCATATTATAATTTGTTGAGAAAGTGAATTGGTGGTTTTTTGTTAAATGTGAGCCAAAATCATCACAATTAAAAGAACCAAAGACTTAAACTACTTCAGTCTGTGTGCACTGAATTTATTTAATACACGAGTTTCACAATTTGAGTTGAATTACTGAAATGAACTTTTCCACGACATTCTAATTTATTGAGATCCACCTGTATGTTTTGCTATAAACAAGATGTGATATTTATATATTTTATTTATAATGTATATATTTCATGAGTAATTTATATTATAATATAAATAAAGGTTATATAAGTATTATGTTATTCATTATTGCTTATGTATTATATTGTTAATAAATATAAAAAATTTAATTAAATGTATTTTTATTAATGAACCTATATATTTATGGATTTATTTTTATGTACATAAATCCATATCACTGAAAACTATTGTGTAGCAACATTTTTTTGCTTTTTTCACAAATATCACAAAGGAACTATGTAACACATTGAATAATTTGTGAAATTTTGAAGCAGAAAAACTGAAATATAGATAGATAGACAGACAGACAGACAGACAGAAAGACAGACAGATAGACTTTTTTGTTTCAGAAAATGAAACCACAGTTTCTAGTTACTGTATTACTTTATCAAACCCTGAGTGAGACAGAAATAGAAAGAGACTTCATGTTTTCTCACGCTACACAATAATTCCTGGGAAAAAGCAGCGTGTTACAGAAAGAGCAGCTTGTTACAGAAAGAGCTACATGAAGAGCTCACGCTACGGTCATGCTACTGAAACACAAGTGTTGGTTCCTCAGAAAAACTGCTGGTTCAGCCGCGTGTCACTGTTAATGAGTGAGAGAGACAGAACACTGAAACTCACTATAAACCCTCTCAGCGTGAGGCCACTAATAGCATCAAACTTTAAAACACGCCTGTTTCTGCTAAATCTAACGTGGCACCGCAGCTTTTATCCAGCATGTTCATTCATTTTAAAAATGAAGTCTGCTGGTCCGTCTGACACGTTTGGAAATAAAACAGAGGCTGGTTGAGAGTATGTAGTACGGAGTGGATGGATTGGAGAGCGTTTCTTCACTTGGCTTCCATGTTTGCGTGCTGAACTTTGCCAGCTCAGATGCATTGAAGTCCTTAGGAGGCGCCGGAGGACATCTGCTGTGTTGAAGTTAGCTTACAGTGGGCCGCCGTAATGAAGCAAGAGCACGCTGGGTCGGCCTTGTTATGTCAAAACAAACTGTTTGGACCCGAGTGCTTCCGACGGGAGACGTAAAACTGGCTGATATCGACTCATATAAAACGGGAGAGGAGTATTACAGTATTCTCAGTGAACCAACCATCACAGACTGCTCTCGCGGGTGGCTGACTGTGCTTTAGCTTTACCCATAGTGCTGTGCAATGCAAGAAAATGGATGAAAAGATGTGTTATCATTCACAGTTCTGGGCACATAGTTTTTTGAGGCATGTGTGCTGTTAATGTCAGGAGAATGATGTTCTTTCCAGTATCCATTAATACTGATTAATGGATGACACCACAGTCCCAAAAACATCACTAGTGCCTGAGTCCAATTTATGCCTTTAAAGCACTTTTTTATAATATAAAAAAAAATATTACATACACTGCCAAATCCCTGGCGCTTAGTCATAATGAAGCGGGAGCATGCTTGGTTTATCTTATGTCAAAACAAACTTTAAATTTAAGTGTAAATGTACTTTTTTTAATAATATGTATATTACATAAACAATAACAAATGTAATTTAGTACATAAAATTATTTTATTTATATTATAAATTAATTACACAGACATTTATACTAATGTAAAAATATAAATATATATATTTAAAAATGATATATAATACTTATAGCATGTAACCTATAACAAAGTCTAGCCTACTTTATGATAATGAATATAATATAGAACATGAACATATATACATATATATAAATTAATATAAATTAATGTTATAAATAAAATAGATCTTCATATTAACGTATACACATAAATAAAAAAATAAATATAAAAAATAATATTTATATGTAAACTAACAAATATTGTACACAATTATGATTACAGAACATAAAATATAAAATTAATTTATATTATATTTATTTATAAACATTTGTATATTAGTGTATAAATATTATAATAAAAAACATTTAAATATATATATTTTTTAAAAATGTGCATAATATTTAATATAGTATATTAACCAGCCAAACCTTGACCCCATCAAACAAAAAAATGTTTTTATATTAATATACAAATATTATAACATTAATTGGAATTTTTTTTTTAATTTTAATTAAAATGGATTTAATATTTGTGTAAGATAAACAAAAATAAGCTTAATTCATATTTATAATAATATTAATAAATTATATATACACATTTTCATATTAAATGTATAAATATTATAGATAGAGAGAGAGAGAGAGAGAGAGAGAGAGAGAGAGAGAGAGAGAGTGAGTGTGTGTGTGTGTGTGTGTATATGTTTAATATGATACACAGTTATGAAATATACTGTAATGTTTGTTTTATTGCTCTTAGTTGTTGTGACTACCAGCAGAGGTTAACTGACCCATGCTAACCCGCCGAACCCTCTGCTGTCACCGCAGAGAAAGTGTGAGACAGACGGACGGAGCGTGAGACAGAGAGCGTGTCTTCACGTGTGCGTATAGTTATTCATCAGCCGGGTCTGGCGCTCTAGACGGGTTTCCCAGCTCCGCTGCTCACTGGAAATGGGAAACTGCAGGTACTTTGGCTCGGCGTTGTTCATCACAGATGGTAAACGGAACAGGCTGGCTTGATAAATAGATCCCATTCTGTTTTCTTTGGCTTCCACGCACAAGCTCCCAGCCGACTCTCGAGACGCCTCCGTTCACCAAAGCCTACAGTGACAAATGGCTGTTTATCTACAGGAGAAGGCTGGGAAGTAATGAATGTGTCCAGGTCTCTGATTCCTGCGGGACCACACGCGACTTACACCAGAGTATTAGAGACGTGAATAATTGATGTCATATTCTCATCATTCGGACTGACCCGCCGTCAGATCTGTGCTGCTCCAGGGCAAGGGCTCGAGTAAGCCACAACCTCTCTTTAAATCTTAACCAGACAAAATGTCAGACTGATGCATTCAGATTCTATGCGTTTGTCTTTGTGTTAAAGGAACAGTTCGGCCAAAGATGAAAACTGTGTCATCGTTTACTCGTATTCATCCAAACCTGTGTGACTCTTGCGTAGAACACAAAAGAAAAGCTTTTGAAGAATCCTAAAATATAAAGTTAATATATACTTTCAATATAAATGATACTTTATGAATAAAAATCCAAATATACCGAGTGACAAATATAGAAGGTGTGATATTATAAAGACAACATATGTTGTTTTATAAATATAATAAATTAGGTTTTATATTATCATTGTACTAAACCACAAAATAATTAAAAAAAAATTCTAGGAAATTTTTGCATTTCTTTTTTTAAATAATATAATATAATATAATATAATATAATAGTAAAACAGTAAAATGTAAAAACATAACCGTGTCACATTTGACGTTACATTTTTTCAGTTTATTTATTATTAATATTATGTTTAATGTATTAAATACATTTGATATTGTATATTATTAATATTAATATATTTTGTAAAAAGAAAAATTATAAATTAGACAACATAATTAGACAGACATTACATATTTTATATATATATATATATATATATATATATATATATATATATATATATATACACACACACACACACACACATACACATATATATATACATATACATATATACATATATACATACACATATATATATATACATATATATATATATACATATACATATATACATATATATATATATAAACACACATATATATACACATACATATATACACACACAGACATACACACATTATTTAAATAAACTTTTCATAGACCTGGTCAGTATGAACTGTCATTGTATGAAAAAGAGCTGCATCCTTCTTCAAAAAATGATTCAGTGTTCAATGGCAAAAGAACAGCATTTTTGAAATGACATGATGATGGGTAAAAGATTACACAATCCATATTTTTTTGTTGGCCGAATTATTCCTTTTTGTCATTTTTCCCAGAGGCTCCAGACAATCTCAGGCCTCAGGCTCGTTTCCTCATGAACATTCCCATCATGCATCTAACAGCAGAACCCAAAAACGTGGTTGGGACTGAAGGAAGCGGCTGAGGATCCAGTCTCTCCCGTCTGACTCTGCCAGAAACAGCAGAGGAGCAGCAGAGAACTGGTCTGACCTGCGCCGGTGTCAGAGACGCTGCTGGGATCTCTGGAGGCTTCCAGCTTTTAATGTAAATATTGCATGAGGGAGGTTGGCGTGTTAGACGCGGTCTAGATGGCAGGAGAATGGCCTGAGAGAAAGCACAATGTAGGAGTCTGCCTCAAGAAACAAGACCAGAATCAGGACTAGAAGAAAATATCTCAACCTTTCAACAATATTCACCATTTATCTTGATATGTATGCATTTCCTCTAAAACAGCAATAACTAAAAGTAGGCCAAGAGCCAGTGTTTACCAATGCAAAAGATACAGCATGCAGCAACAGGTCTGAAGAGCACAAAAACTGTCACGTCTCACCCGTATTAGTTTCTGTTCAGAAACTGTTACAGCTAAATAAAATAAAAAATAAAAAATAAAAAATAAATTTAAAACTAGAAGCAAAACAGGATTTTTTGGTCTTTTCATGACAACACATGCAAAGCAAGTGACAGAAATATTATCTGGAAAATATTTACTTCTGTATATTTTCTCTACCCAATGTCTGAGTAATGTTTGATGAGAATCAAACGAAATGTCAAAAGAATAAAATTATTATTAATCTCATGATTTTCAGTCTTTTGTAATACATAACAGTAAAAATGTCAAATTTTAACATTTTTTAATTTTATTATATATATTTTATTTTAATATTATATAGTATTGTATTATATAGTATTGTTATTGTGTGTGTGTGTGTGTATGTATATATATATATATATATATATATATACACTGTATATAGTAAACTGTTTAACAAAGTAATTTATATTTTAACAGGGCTCCAGACAAAAAAAAAAAATATTTTTTTAGGTGCCACAGAATAAAAGGGTTTTATTTTATTATTATTATTTCATTTTTTCCCCCCTACATTTTAACATTTCAATCATACTGCCATGTGTTTATGTCTCATCTTTTCTTGAGTTTATCAGCATTTTAATCCATCTTGTAGATGATGAGGTCGACCTGGGAACTAAGGTTCACTTAAAGTGGGAACTAAATGTCTTTTCCAACTTGAAATACAGTCACAAATAATTGTTCATTACACAGAATCTGTACAAATATCATGGACCATAAGCATCACTTGGCCACTGAGTGTAGTTTGGGCTCCTCCTCAGTGCATCCTATAAATGTTGTCTTTCACACATTCAGTCTGTTTTTCTTCGTTAGTAAAATGCAATTTTATAGGAGGAGTTGAATCATGTAGACAACAGATTAAGTAAAAATATTAATATGCAATAACGCATAAATATAGCAAAATGTTCCTCTTTATAGTTATTTTTCTAGCTGACTGATGAGCTTATGGACACAGAGTGGTTATTCTGAGGTCAATGTATTATTACAGTGCAATGTTTACAAGCTTTACACGTTTTCCGCAGTTTGAAACACTGAATGAGCTTTTAAACGAGACATTTCAGTAAGTTGTACTGTAGGCTCTCTTATAAAATAGCCTACCTTTTGATATTAATGTTCATTTCGTACTATAGTAGTAAATAGAAAGCTATAACGGGTTCACTTGGTGCTTGAACTGAGGCACTAAAGCGATCGCACCTGCAGCAGTAAGCCTGTGTTATACTTTCCGTGCGCGCAATCCGGATGCGTACACGGACTACTTGTATTTATACTAGCCTACCGAAAGTGTACGCTAGTGGTCCACATTAAAGAGCGCCAAAACCGTATTGTTTGAATTTCGTTATGAATTTGGCATCATTTTAAAGCTGATATATTGTTTATTAAAAAGTAACAAAAGCACAAAGCTTTTTGCGATTACTGGACAGCAAGTGCGCTTCAAATAATATGAAGTTCACGCATTAACAGAACACAGCATATAGACTAAGATCTTGATAAGAAGCAGCCATATTAGTAATGATTATAAACGAGAATTGTTAAGGATATTGCCAATATCCACACAGCTGACAGCTTTACCTCTTGTAGTTTTTCAAGTTGTGCATGAAATACACACAGCTTTTCTGCACTTTTATTTGCACGTCTCCGTCATTTCGATCTCTCTGGCGCTGCGTTTAGCAGATTGTGTGTGTCAGCGCTGCTGTGCGGGACTGTTTCAAACTTTTCGTCTTTCGTCTTTCAAAACATTCTTTTAATTTTAAGTTTAATAAGTGAACATAAAAGATATGATCGCAAAACAATCAGGAAAAAAGGCCTTCCATGCAAATTTTTAAGACATAACGTAAATATCTATAGTCGCCAGTGACAACCTCAGCAAAAACTTCACTCGCAAATTAATATTTTTGGTCGCAAATGCGACCGTTTTAGTCGCAGTCTGGAGCCCTGTTTTAATATAATTTTTTTATGAAAACAAAATTACTTTCTATAATGTTAATCTTTTTCAAATTATTTATTTTACTTCAGCTAGTTTCCAACTAAAATAAAACTAAAATAATCACTAAATAAATAATTAAATACATAAAGTAAATACTAAAACTATATAGATATGCTTAAAAATAATAAAAATGACAAACAAAATGACAAACTAAAAATAAAAGCAAACATGAAAAATCATATATATATATATATATATATATATATATATATATATATATATATATACACACACACACATATACACACACTAAAATTAGAAATTACTTTAAATATTCAACTGTTTTGCATTTTAAACTAACTTTATTTCAGCTAGTTGCTGACTAAAATAAAATAAAATAAAAATAACTAAAAAAATAAACTAGAACTAAATACTAAAACAAAACTATATAGATGTTTAGAAAAAATTACTAAAACATACAGCAAAACCACTAAGACTAAAATGAAAACCAAAACATAAGAAAAATCATATATACACACTCAAATATATTCTTTTACATTTTAAACATTTCATTTCAGCTAGTTGCCAACTAAAAACTAAATAAATAAATGCTAAAACTTTATAAATCTATATAGATATATGATATATAAGACATATAAACATATATAAACTAAAAGTAAAATGAAAACAGAAACATAGGAAAAATTGTATATCTAACGCCTAATGTCTATAGCTCAGTTTCAAACCAGCATAAACCAACCTAGAAATCTAAGCTGAATCTCATGCAGAACACTTTCCAGGACGTTGTAGTGAGTGAGAGTAAAGAGTGACACTGAATAATCAGTGAACAGGATCAAATATATTGAAATGACATGCACATCATGAAAGCGGCAAAGTGACACTGTGTGCGAGTGTGAGATAGAGCCGAGGACAGATCTGGAGTAACACTCGCGTGACTGATGCTGAGGGTGATGAAGGGTGTTAATGAGGAGACGCAGCAGCAGATTCAGCCCTGATCCACAGCGCTGCACTTTAGCCCTGTAGGGGGCAGCAGAAGATTCACCTCGCCGCACCACCAAAGATTACACATGCCAGAAAACAGATCGCAAACATACCAGACGCATCAAACTCTTCTGCTGCTTCTCTCCTTGGACGGGACGCAAGGAGAAACTTTCAGAGAAATATGTCTGGAATCATTTAATAAAAAAAACCCACCAATGTTGGCAGATTATACCACCAACTTAATGAACAAAGAGCTAAAAGAAATGTAGAGTTTTGCACTTCAAATAATCAAAAATTCAAAATGCCATTAAAAAAAATGCCAACTGAATAAACAAAAGCTAAAAGAAATGAAAATTAAATATTACAAATAAACATTATTAGAAATGAAGAATACTTGCTTTGTATGTGGCTTTTTGTGCATCACATTAAGAACTTTTTGCAAAAACCTTTTTGCACTTTAAATAAAAAAAAAATTATATATACACACACACACACACACACACATATATATATACACATATACATATATACATATACATATACATATATATATATATATATATATATATATATATATATATATATATACACATATACACATATACACATATATATACACACATATACATATATACACATACATATATACACACATATACATATATATATATATATATATATATATATATATATATATATATATATATATATATATATATATATACACACACACACATATATATATATATATATATATATATATATATATATTAGTGCTGTCAATCGATTAAAAAATTTAATCGCGTTAATCACAGTCATGGACTGTGATTAATCATGATTAATCGCACATTTAAAATACTAGGATTTACCTGTAAATGTGTTGAAATAAAGAAATGCATGACAAACTAGTTTAAGGAAACAGAAGCTTTCACACTTCCGCCAGGTATGAGACATAATCCTTATTATTCTTTTATCATTATTCTTTTATTTTTAATTCAACCATTATCAGTCTTTATACTGGCAATAAAACATTTACCAAGCCACATCGCTTCAATCCCAGTATACATTTACCCAACTATTATTAAAAGTATTTCTAAATAAATACAACAAAACATTTTCTTGCGACCTAACGTGAATATTATGACAAAATGCATTATGAAGAAGAATTAGACCTGTTCTGCAGGTGCATTACAGCTAATATTAGCATCATGATACATAAGACAATTTATGAGATTAATAGTACACTTTTACTCAAAACTCACTTTAAACCACCATCGAGTGTTTGTAATAACTTCCTTTTGCGATCACGTGGAATTTGGTCGTTTACTGTTGTTAAAATATGCTATTTATAGCCTTTTATATCGCTGCACAAATTAGCATTTCAGATGTACACATTCATCTCAAGAAAATCACATACAAATATCCTATCGTAATCGTGTGTTTATTATCTTATATAATCTATAGAGGGTGTTGTCGTGTTTATTTCTGCTGTGTAAAAGCCTTAACGTGTATGCTCTGCTGAAACTCACGTTGTTTGTGATGTTTACAGCCGCCTCTCCGTTCTTAAGTTGCCAGGTATACATTCCAACTATAATACACATTAGTAAAAGGATCTATTTTAATATTTACTTGTCTATATACACTTTGGACGGCCGTGGTACATTATAAAAATAGCCCAAAAAAACGCAACCCGCGGCTCTGTAATTTTTCCCGCGACTGTATTTTCAAAATAGCCCACTTGTGCCGTTACCCTGGCAACACTGGCTCGCTGTATCCTCATCACACAATGACAGATAACCTTCCGCGCTGCGATGACGGGAAGTTGGGGTCAAGCATTATCACATGATTAATCTGCGTTAAAAAATATTAACGCGTTAAAAATTTTAGATTAATCGCATGCGTTAACGCGTTAACGTTGACACCCCTAATATATATATATATATATATATATATATATATATATATATATATATATATATATATATATATATATATATATATATATATATATATATATATATATAAAAAAATCATATTTTAAAAAAGAAAACTGCCAGACAACTTGAATAAACAAAAGCCAAAAGATATCAATTATATATGTTTGGAAATATTACTATAAATAAATATTACTAGAAATAAAAACACAAAGTTTGTATGTGGATTTTTGCACTTCAAATTAAGAAAAAGAATTCATCATAAAAGTTCATACTAAAGACAATTGCTAGCCAACTGAATAAAGAAAAGCTAAAAGAAATCAAGAATAATGATATATATTCAGAAATATCATTAGAAATAAATATATTATTAGAAAAACAATAAGTTTGCACAGTAAGTGGATTTTTGCACATCAAATTAATAAAGAATTCATTAAAAATATTACAAATATTTATTAGTCATATTTTAAAATTGCCAGCCAACTAAATAAACAAAAGCTAAAAGAAATCCACATATTATATTAGAAATAAAAACAAGCAAAGTTTGGATTTTTGCACTTAAAATTAAGAGAAAAAAAATCTTATTAAAAATACTATTAGAAATAAATATATTAGAATAAAAAACACCAAAAGTTTGTATATGAGTTTTTGAACTTTGTATTAAGGGGAAAAAAAATAAAATAAAAAATAAGGTAAACAGAACAGAAACCTGCCAGCCAACTGTATAAACAAAAGCTAAAAGATGACTGCTGTGGATAAAACAAAAGAGGTGCATGGGATCAAGCGTGTCAGCAGCACTAAAATATATATTTAAGCAAATGATGACATTTCATTATATTCTAGTCAGAGTTGTGCACCATTCATGAAAGATCAGACATGCAGAAAGCAGATCGCCCACATATGAGACGCATCAAAGTGCAGCCACACTGACGCAGACGCCGCAAGAACTGCACCGCAGACTCTTCTGCTGCTTCTCAAAATCAGGAGGAACTACTGCGACTCCTCAGACGGGACACAAATAGAAACTTTGAGAGGAATATCTCAGGTATAAGCACCGCTGGAAATCACTGACGGCAGATAAAAAACGGCCAGCGCTGGCAGATGGGGAACACAGGGCCGTAAATCCAGAGCGGATAAAAAAAGATGGGCCTCCAAACGGCGATGCATGATTTAGCTGGGATTTAAGTGGACATTGATAAAGATGTCGGGACGTTATATGAGGGAGATGGAGGCATTTCTTCAGGGAGGAGGAGGAGAGACTGAATGCAGCATTCTGGGTAACTGAAAGGCCCTGAGAAAGAGAAAATGCTGCTGCTGGAACGAGAGAGAGTGTGTGTGTGTGTGTGTGTGTGTGTGTGTGGGTGTGTGGGTGTGTTTGTTTGGGCAGAGAGTGGGCGACTAAAACCATGGAAATGAGAGCCGCGGCAGGGCTTTGGTGGAGGTGAGCAACTCCACAGCTGAACATGAAGAAAGCAAAACACTGTTAGCATAACAGTGCTAAATAATTCATATGAGAGAAATGAAGAGAAATAGGGTCTATGCAGAATATTATTAGGAATAAATCTATTATTAAAACTAAATATTTGCACTTCAAAGTAATAAAATTAGCGATCTGAATCAAATGATTGGCAAGGCCGCAGCAAAGTCCCGATCTGAAACAAATGATTCGTGATCCGCGCTCTGCAGTATCAATCTGAATGACGATTCGCGAACTCCCTCTGAAGTTACGATCTGTATCAAATGATTCACGTTACGCGATCTGATTGGAATCATTTTGTGACACAATGGTTTAACTGATTCAGAGTTTTGAAAAGCTTCATTTCACTCATCACTAAACATACAAGCTTTGCTGGAATTCTTAAATGAATGGCTCTTTTGAATCGCTCGAACTGAATGATCGACGTCACGAGTTTGAATCAATCAGAGCAGTTCCAGCATAAATGATTCACTCAACTGAATCGGTTTGTCTGTTCCTCTGCTTTTCACTTCTTCAGTCGTGTTTACACGACACTGTCAGTACTGCTACTGGCTTAGCTCGCTAGTTTTATGACATTATCTGAAATAAGCAAAAAATGTTAAATAAAATATCCATATTTCCACAGATAACATCCAACACATATTCAGGTGAGGTAACTGGTTTACTGCTAACTAGTGAAAACTCCATTAATATGACGAGCTATACCTCAAAATACATGTTAGATGGAATCATTGTGCTTTATGATTGAGTTTGTGGCTATATTTGAAATAGTTTGAGCTGCAGTTCAGTTGCTGACAGCTCAATAGGAAATCAGTTGAAAGCATACAGTCATCTCATACCACTGAGGTGAATGTTCAGTTTATCAGTATATTGTAAGAAATTAGCGTTGTATCTGATTGTATTAGTCTATATAGAGTGATAGTCAATGTAAAAAGAGCAAATGAGAGAAGATGAACAAAACAGCAGAACAACAAAGTTAAAGAGGATTAACTATCAAAACGACAAATTCATGCTCCAGCCGAGCAACAGCCATTGAGTTGAATGAGAATGCTACCGCTTCTCTCTCTGCAGGTAACTCCAGGCCTGCTCACCGCAGACAGTAACAGCAACTGACAGCATTACAGCATCTGCACACTGTAGATGACAGACCTGCAGCCTCAGCTGCGCCTGCACTCGCTCGCTGTTGCCATGGATACAGTGTCATGCCACAGAACGGAACAGCAGGGAAGCGTATCGTAGCTCTGTGTGTGTGTGTGTGTGTCTGTGTGTGTGTCTGTGTGTGTGTCTGTCTGTGTGTGTGTGTGTGTGTGTGTGTGTGGCCTGCAGGAGAATGACATCAACACTTCTGATGCAACACCTGTTGTTAGACGACGCACAACACAAAATCCTCTAACTGGAGTAAAATCACAGTAATGCACAGCCGTGAGTGGCTTTTTGCATTTGTCAAGTCACGCATAATCAGTAAATATAATACTGTTACTAATAATAACATAACGATCATCTTAACAACACAGCCCTGTATCTTGAAAAGTAAAAAAAAAAAAAAAAAACAATTCTGAAAATTCTGCCGAAAAGGCCTAATACTACCTATCCATCACATGCTGTTTTTTTTCTTCACAAAATAAGAATCAAGATCTCTCTCAATACATAATTTCAATGTTACACATTCAAATTTATATATTCAATAAATAGAAATGTTATTGGAAATAAAAATCAAAGTTTGAATGTGGAGTTTTGCACTTCAAAATTTTAAATAAATAAATGCCAACTGAATGCAAACGAAAGCCAAAAAGAAATGAAGAAAAAAGATATTAGAAAATATTATTAGAAAAAACAAATAAAACCACTAAAGTTTGTATGTAGATTTTAAAGAGATTTTTATTTTAATTCAGGCAGAAGGAATTGCAATTCAAATTTGAATGTAGGGAAATCAATCAAAATAGTTTTTTCCAAAAAAATAAAAGATTTTGTTTTTATTTTATGATAAATGTATATCAATAAATATCAAAATAACAAAAGCAGTCCAATGTCAAAAGTTTTGGTTTTTACACAAAATAAGCATTTAAAATGTATTATTTAATTTAACTACAATCTCCAAAGGAGTGGAACAATGTTCATTTTTATTTTGCTGCTGTCATAGATGTGTTGCTCTAAATAAAAAAAATAGCCTAATAAATATAAAAATATGATCATTTTTAGTTCTTCAAAGTAATTAGACCCTAATCTTAATACTTTTTAAATATAAATCTATTTTATAAGTAGGGCCCTATGAAATAATTTTTAATTTTCCAAATACTGTGTTTTCTGTTATATTTTTTTCTGGATTCCATTTTAATGGTTTAATTAAATTTTAATAATCAAAAAGCAAGTCTAATCAACTAAATTAGCACCTAGCAATTTATTAAATCTATTCATCCAAAGTCCGTGACATTCCGCATTATACAGTAAATTCCATTTTTATGACTGGATTCCACATTCCTTCCATGTTTTCTGCATAGCAGAAATCATAGGGTCCTACATTAAAGTGTCTCAGTCCAGGACATTTCAACCTTTCATTGCTTCTAAAACAGTCAATTACAGAAGATTAAAAGGTTTAAACTCATTATAATCTATCATTATAAATAATTGTAGAATTTGAAACCATGCTAGTGGACATAAAATAAATGAAAAATCCCTAAATGAAAAATCACCCACATATCTGCAAAATTATCACTAAGAAGTGCTTGATTTGAGCAACAGGTGTGGTATACAGTGAGTGTTTGTGTTGAGAGGTCAGACAGTGACTGAGAGAACTCAATCCCTGCTGTGTGCTTATCCAGCATCAATAACACACAACCTCACTGTCCTACATCTCACACACTCAAGGCACGGACACACACACCCTTGGGCCTGTCCTTCTCTCTCTCTCTCTCTCACACACACACACACAGATCTAACATGCCACCAGAGCTCCATCACTGCCACTCTCCTCCTCTCTCCTCGTCTGACTGTCCTCAAAAACCTCTATCCTCCATATGTCATCCTCCTAATGTCAAACAACATCCATAGATCATAAATTGTGCCATTAAATAAACATGCACCAAAAATATATAATATATATAATTAAGGCAAAAATTATGCTGCTTAACAGACCTGTTAAAGTCCCTATACGTAGTTTTTTTTTTTTTTTTCTGGGTGAAACAAATGCTTTAATATTAATAGCATTAGCAAGTAAAAGAGAAAAGCCTTTGGCTGGATAACTTCAGTAGGTTTAAAAAGCCTCCACAATCACATATGAACACAAAGTGAAAAGTTGGCCCAAACCTGCATACATAAATATAAGAAAATAAATATATAAATAAATAACAGGAAAATAAATGAATTTATGATGTGATATTTTTTTATTGTTTGTTTATTTTACTGTTGTTTAATTAAATATAGTTTGATTTATTTTTAAATTTAATATTATATATATATATATATAAAAATAAAAACACAGCAAAAATAAATAAATAATAATTTAATACATTTTATTAAATAAGTTTAAATTTAGTCCTGAATTTATTTCTCTATTACTTTTTCTAAAGCAGAAAAAACATAGCACAAACAAACAAAGTGAATTTTTTCCCCCAAGTAAAAAAACAAAACAGCACATAAAAATGAGCATGCACAAATAAAATATAATAAACAAAAATAAACAATTTAAAACATGTATAAAGCAATAAACAGGTGTAGACAGACAGATAGAAAGAATGATGATAAAAAAAAGAAAAATTGTTTAATTGAGAGATTTTATATTTATTTTTGCAATTTTTGTGGCTATGCATTCAGTTATCTTTTATTTTAACAGTTATTTATGCAGTATGGATGTATTTAAGCATGTCAGTCCATATTTCTAATCCGGCTTCATTTAACAGCACTTACTCTAATTACTCACACCAGCGTTTCTGTGCTGCTCAAATACTGAATGTGCTGAGAATCCTTCTAATTAGTTCCAATATCGTTTACAGGGAAGAGGGGAATTAGCACGCTCTCTCTCTCAGTGGCCGTGTGATAAGGTGTTATCTGGTGTGTGTTTCTATGCGCACACGTTTGATCTTTCCTTGTCCCCGGCGTTCTTCATCTTTCAGGGGACGCCGGGCTGAGCGTCTCTGACATTCCCTGTTTAACCCACGCTTGTGTCTGCTCCTTCCAGTACTGCTGATATCTGAACACACACCTCACAACTGGCTAAGCGTGTACACACCTACTCACTCTGCATTACCACTATTAGCACCTGTTACAATAATAGTCCAATGCTGAAGACTCTCAATTCACATACATGGAAGTGTGGGAACGATGTAGTGATCAAAACATCTGACACCAATGAAAACCATCTTATATTTGAGCTTCTACTTTGTCTAGATTCTTGAGAAACTTCGTGGAGTGCATCTCGGGATCATAATTTAAAATCATAATCAGTAGAAGTCTTCAGATCAAAAGGATCTTAAAGAGACAGCTCACCAAAAAAAGAAAATGACTCAACTGGGCTGAAATGCTTATATATGTACATGCTGTATAAATCAATTAATAAATAAATAGTATTCAATACATTAATAAAAAAATAAACAAATAAAAACACAAAATTATAAAAAATAGTAATACTTAATAAAAATGTATTTAATTAATAAATCAATGCATAAAACATTGCAATAAGTATGTATAGTACATATATTTATAAATAATATATACATAAATAAAATAGTATTTATTACTTGGTAAAAGTAAAATACTTAAAACAAATTAAATCTGTTTAATAATATATTAATAAATTAATAAATGTATAAAAACATTGCGATAAGTAAATTTAACAAATAAATAAATAATGACTTAAAACATTTTTTAATTAAATTTAGTCCTGAATTTATTCTGGTATTACATTTGTAATATAAAAAGTACATAAAATAATCATGCTGCAAAAATATATCAAACAAGAGTATTTTTTAAAAGACCGTAAAAGTCCCCCATACATATTTAGACAATATTTATTTTTAGTTAGTGGTTCATGTGTTTTGTTATTTCATATTTTAATACATCTTTTTTAATACAGTACGTGTTACAATGTACACTAATTTATTTAATTTAAAAAAAAATGACTTATTTTTGTTTATTACATATTTCGGTGCATGTCAATTTTATGATCTATTGATGTTTATAACCCTAGAATGTCAATTTCCACTTTTGCCTGTACTATCCCTTTAATATCATGAGAAACAAACTCTGTCCAAACTTTGGACTGGAAACAGGACGGAGTGTAATGGAAAGCGAGATTGCAGACGGACTGATCTGATGAGCGAATGACTCTATCAGGGGTTTCCTGGGCAGTAATTACAGCACTGACTCCTGGGATCGGAGAGGAAAGTCACACACTAACACACTGCTGATGGACTGATTTTATGTCCATCTGACCAAACTACAACATGCTGAGAAAACCAGCTCAGACCAGCATGAATTTCAGGACAGTTTACACAATTCAAATGTTTGGGGTCTGTAAAATGCATAAATATTTTTAAGTCTCTTCTGCTCACCAATAGGGGTGGGAGAAAAAAAATAGATTCTCCGATGCATCGCGATTCTCTCTTCAACGATTCTGAATATTCCAGAATCGATTCTGAGCTTGTTTTTTTCCCCCCGCATGTGGCACGTGTGCACGCTAGAGATGCGGCGGCTTCATTGCACAGAATTTGCGCTGTGAGACACGTGCGCATTGCTTGACAGTGTGTGCTTTCACCCACTGTGTTTTCTTTAGATATGCTTTCATTTCATGTGGCTGCGGTTAAATGCACTTGCATTTTCAAATACTTTGATACGAAACTGATGTAGGCTACACACAGTCAGTTATGTTTTCAGAGCAGGACAAAACATCTGATATCGAAATAGATCTGTGCATTAGTGTGAATGCAGCCCGTTAAAGCTGCCACTGTCTATAATCTCATCAGTAAAAATCAAACCGCAATAATGCGGAGGAAAAAAAGAAAGACCCATAACTATTGTCTTTAAACTTTCGGATACTTAAAGAACACATTTTAAATAAGTAATTTTTTTTTTTTTTTTTAAAGTAGCTTACTTATATAATAAAAAAAGAAAATTTTGCACAAAATAAATTTGATAACATTTATATGAAAATGTAGCTGTGTGCAGTAATATTGAAAACTGAGAATGTGACACATCGTGATATTGAGTTGATAATGATAATCGTAATTGAACTGAATCATGAAACCAGTGAAGATTCACACCCCTACATTTAAGATGGCAGTACTGACTTACAGAGATTCCAACTATAAACAAAAAGCATAGAAACTGCAATTTTGGTTCAAATGTAAAGTCCCAGAATCGGATTGGAACGTGAAGTGCCTGAAGATTCCCACCCCTACTCACCAAGGCTGCATTTATTCGATGAAAAATACGGTAAAAACAGTAATATTGTGAAATATTATAACAATTTAAAATAGCTGTTTTCTATGTGAATATCTGTTAAACTGTAATTTATTTCTGTGATCAAAGCTGAATTTTCAGCATCATTACTCCAGTTTTCAGTGTCACACGATCCTTCAGAAATCATTTCTGATTATCATCAATGTTGAAAACAGTTGTGCTGCTGAATATTATAAATTATAAATATTTTAAGGATTCACAGATAAATAGAAATGTTCCAAAGAACAGCCTTTATTTGAAATAGAAATCTATTGTAACATTATAAATGTCTTTACTTCCATTTTTCATCAATTTAATGCATCCTTGCTGAATAAAAGTATTGATTTCTTTTAAACACACACAAAAAATAGCAGTGCCGGTTAGTATGAACATACATTGAGGACTAAAGAACAATAATGATGAATTGCTTATGTTTTGGATAAAAGCATCTGCTAAATGCATAAATGTAAATGAAAGAAAAAACAAAGCTAATCAAATTGTTAAATGCTTACAGGCTAAAATCAATATTTGAAATAATATTGTGCTTTTTAACCCTCTTATGCATGATACCCACCCACATTAACCATTCAAGGTGTGATGCAATATCCAAAATACCAAAGGTGACCACCTTTAACCCTAAGCCAAAATTCTATTGACTATCGCCTTTATATGTAAACAAATTGAGACAAAATATTGACTATCGTCTTCTGTCGCATTCTATCAAAAGTCATTCTGAGGAGGAAAACGTGTTTAGGAAAGATTTTTATTTTAAGTAAAAAAGAAAGGGAAAAAAACCCTTAGTGATTTATTACAGTAACTCATGCAACAGAGGGTTAAACAAACAAAAAGCACATTAGACGTTACAGTGATAATGAAATGGGCATCACGTCCAGCCAGTGACAATCCTAGTATGCAGCATCCAGTATTGACTACACAGTAAGCAATACGATAGTGTTTTATTCTGAACACAGCCTTATTTGAAGTCCAGTCCACAACATCTACAGCAGCGTGTTAAAGAGGATTGCTGGTCACAGGACACTTTTCTGCTCCATTAATCTCATCTGATCCACAGCAGCCTCCGATCAGCGCCGAATCTTCCCCGGTTTAGTTAAATTAACCAGAGTCTGTAATCTGCCACATCACAACACAAGCTCAATGACACGCTGAGAGTCACAGCATCTCAATCAGCTGGAGGAACCTCAACCAGCAGGGCTGTCAAACACTTCACGGAAACTGGATGCTTGGGATTTACTTATTTTTGCAGGAAATTCAACCAAAAATTGTGTATTTCTTTTTTTAAATAACCACATGGTAATGTCTATTTTTGGATAATCCGGTGAATGAAATACTTAGAAATGAAAAGCACTTGATCTCATTTGATTATTTTCTCTTTTGGATACTTTGAATTTGATGGATACAAACCAAAAACTCAGATTATGACGAATAAATGAATCAGTCTGCAAAAACAGCCTCATGCGATCAAAACAAAAGACTCAAAACTAATATTATAAAACAGCAACTCTGTTTTGTGAATAACAAAATCGCCTAACTTTAGCTCTTCAAATGTTTTTGGGTCAGTTTTGAAATGAATTAATACTTTTATTCATCAAGAATGCATTACATTTACTTGAAGTGACAGTAAAGACATTTATAATGTTACAAATGATTTCTATTTCAAATAAATGCTGTTCTTTTGAATTTGCTATTTATCAAAGAATACTGAAAAATGAAATGCATCACAGTTTCTACAAAAAATATAAAGCATCACAACTGTTTTCAACATTGATAATAATCAGAAATGTTTCTTGAGCAGCATATTAGAATGATTTCTGAAAGATCATGTGACACTGAAGACAGGAGTAATGATGCTGAAAATTCAGCTTTGCATCAAAGGAATAAATTACATTTTAAAATATATTCAAATAAAAAAAGTTATATTTTAAATTGTAATAATATTTCATAATTTTAATGTTTTTACTGTACTTCTGAACAAATAAATGCAGCCTTGGTGAGCAGAAAAGACTTTTCAAAAACATTACAAAATCTTACTGACACCAAACTTTGGAATGGCAGTGTACCACGGAAACTAACAATATGAAAATAAAAATCTCTTCCAGTTTCACATTACATACATAGCACAAACAGGCAAGGTAAGCAAGAAAGCAAGCAAAAAAAAAAAAAAAGTTGTTACATTGTGCACATGCTGAAACTCTGTGCTGATCAATCAGCACCCAGCACCAGAAGCGCAAGTTTTATAAAAGCAGAATAAACTCACAGCAGCATCTCTATCAGTCTGAGTTCAGCTGGAGTCGGTGCCATTCTCTGCATCTCAATACACAAGTACGGGTGAAAGCCAAGGCACAAACACACACAGATTAACTCTGGCACAAAATCCTGACATCAGGGATGAGACACAGGCAACATGGTCCTCCTGCCTCCATAACAGCTTCCAGAAACCAACACCAAACAACTTCTGAAATGTTAACCATACCGACAGCTTATGCTTACTGATTCCATGAGCTAATAATTATTAAAGGAATAGATCAGCCAAAAATGAAAATTTGCTGAACACCAGTACAGTCCATCCAAGATGTAGATGAGTTTGTTTCTTCATCAGATCTGGAGAAATGTGTCATTGCATCACTGTCTCAACAATGGATGCTCTGCAGTGAATGGGTGCCGTCAGAATGAGAGTCCAAACAGCTGATAAAAACATCACAATAATCCTCAAGTAATCCACACCACTCCAGTCCATCAGTTAACATCATGAGAAGACAAAAGCTGAAACAAATCCATCAAGACGTTTTAACTTCAAACTGTTGCTTCCAGCTAAAATATGAGTCCATAATCCATAACAACACTTGTGAAAATGTCAAAAAGTAATTTAGTCTGAATTGGGAGAGAAATCTGCACAGATCAAGCACCGTTTAGAAGCCAAAAGAGTCCAAAACACTTCTAAACAAATATGTGGCTGGACTTTCATGTGAAAGACAACAGGAGATGGACTTTTTCACTGGAGGAAGCGTTATTATGGATTATGGACTAAGATTTTTAGTTAAAAACGTCTTGATGGATTTGTTTCAGCTTTTGTCTGATGGACTGGAGTGGTGTGGATTACTTGTGGATTATTGTGATGTTTTTTCAGCTGTTTGGACTCTCATTCTGACGGCACCCATTCACTGCAGAGCATCCATTGGTGAGCAAGTGATGTAATGCTACATTTCTTCAAATCTGATGAAGAAACAAACTCATCTACATCTTGAATGGCTGAGGATGAGGACCATTTTAATTAATCTATGTCTCAAGTTCTCTGGATTTCCCACAAAAGTTTAAAAAATAAATAAATAAATAAAAAATAAAAGTTTTTAAAAGACTCTTCTGCTCACAAGTTTACAAAAATTGTAAAATATTATTGTAATTTAAAATAGCAGTTTTCAATGTGAATATATGTTAAAATATAATTTATTTCTTTGATCAAAGCTGAATTTTCAGCATCATTACTCCAGTCTTCAGTGTCACATGATCCTTCAGAAATCATTCTAATATGCTGCTCAAGAAACATTCCTGATTATTATCAATGTTGAAAACAGTTGTGCTGCTGAATATTTTTGTGGAAACCATGACTCATTTTATTTTTTAGGATTCTTTGATGAACAAAGTTTAAAAGAACAGCATTTATTTGAAACAAATCTTTAACAGGAACAGCAGTATGAAGTCTTAAATAAGCATCGGTTCTGATTTCCCCTAGTGGTGACATGGAGCACTGCAGCGGTTTGTGTCTCTCAGGGCAGATTATGAATGTCAGTGTCAGAGGAATATAAATGCAGGAGGAATGAGAGTGATTTAAACATGAGCGGCGGTGAACGAGGGCAGTGTGACAGCGGCCTCACGCAGGCCAGATGGGTTTTCAGGGATTACGGCGAGAGAGCGGTGTGCTTTTTGAGAGCAATAACACGAGCATCTCTCACCGCTCGACTCAATACCGCTGGCGTTTAGCCGTGAGAGAACGGACGATATAATCCTGCTCAAGACAGACAACAGCCAATCACAAACACTTTCTCAAACTTGAGACGCACCAGCACCAGTGACGTCAAACCTGGGCTGAAAATGTCTATGATTTAAGAAGATTTTCAGAGAATTACATCTTAAATTTCAAACCATTTCTCGCTCAAAGCATCAAATGATGAATGAACTATAAGCGATTTATGATATTTGCTTTTTGGAGCTCATAGAAAAGGGCTGCATGAACAATTTTCATACTGAATATCACAATCTTTATCTTAAAATAAAGTAACTTGATACATGAGGTAAGTTTTCTATTTCTCAGACGTTTCTCCTGACAAAAAACTCCTTAAATATATTTCCAAATATATTTCCAGCTGTGCTCAGATTTGAAGTTTACAACCATAAGTCAGGGATCTCAAAACTCAAACATTTCTCATCAATATCTCTCTAAGCAAATGATCTGAGCTGTGATTCACATTCATTTATAACTCTGGTCCAAAACCTGCGTATGCAGATAAAGCCATGATTAATAAGACTGACTAAAAAGCATAAAATAAATATTGGATAATTTCACCTATTTTTTTTTAACTATTTTATGTTTTTGGTGTCAATTTTTGGCAACAGTACTTTCCACTTTGCCTTGCCTGGAATAGATTTTTTTGTTTGCTTGTTTGTTTACTGAACATGACACATTGAATTATGGGATTCAGGGTTATTATTGTTAAGTAAAATATTATACAAAAATATATATAAAAATATTTTTACTTAAACTATAATGTCAACAGAAGTAAAGCAGGAAAATAAATATTCAAATTAAATGAATAAATATATTATATTATTTGTAAAAATTAGAAGAAAAATTAAATTATAAAATTATAAATGAAATAAGTTGAAACACTAAAAATATTATGAATAATAATATAAATAGATACATATAATAATTATATAAATTAGATGGAAAATAAACAAATAAATTAAATTAAACAAACAAAATAAATGTTGACTTCGAAACAGTAAAATTACTAAACGATAATAAAACAAACTGAAATAAACAAATCTAAATAGCAATAATAATAATAATAATAATAATAATAATTTATTATTATTATTATTATTATTATTATTATTATTATTAGTAGTAGTAGTAGTAGTAGTAGTAGTAGTAGTAGTAGTAGTAATAGTAACAAAAGTACATAAAGTTACATAAAAACTAGCAAAAATGCACTGATGTGATTGCTTTTCCATAAAGGACACAAGCAAATAGAATATGGCTAAAATTAATTCATAATTATTTCCACAGGTTTTGGATCAGAGTCTTACTGCATGTCAACAATCATCTGATTTGAGTCGATCTGAATCTCTCCTGAGGAATTTGAGCAGAAACAACAAAGCCAAAGTTAATATTTAAATGAAACATAAGCAAGGACTCCTTGAAGTCTTCAAGACTCCATAAGAACGACCCGTGAGCCATAAAGTGCTTCTCAGGGCATCGTCGTCCTCCTCTGTATTTAGAGAGACACGTCACGCTGAGCAGATCATGCTCTCGTCCTCAGAAAGCTTTAAAAGCAGCCGCAGCATTAATTCAGCAGCAGTTCGTCTTACGACAGAGCGCGCCCGAAGGCCTTTTACCGTGGTGAAGGAGTAAAATAAAGCATGTTACCTTCAGAGGCGGCGTTTGAGAAGGATCAGGGCCAGCCCGCAGACACACGGCACATAAGAGAGAAAGACAGATAAACACAGGTTAGTGATCGTGCATCACATCACTGACTCAAGCTGACGTACAGGAACATTTGACTGTACTGAGGAATTACTCAAAAACATGCTTGTGTGCATTGTATTGTTTGCATTCAGCACTGGTTTTCTCTGCTGGTGACCCATCAGAAGACACACATGAGCGTCATACTAGTGGAAACAACACTAACATCGCTAGCGGTCATGTGTATCATCAGCTCATTGATCACACAGGGCACGACGGCCAGGACTTTCACTGACCTGTAAAACTCATTCATCTGACAGAGTAAAACAATCAATCAGTCTCAGTGTCAGGGCAAAATAAGAATTAGAATTACAATTATATTGAATGCTTCACAAAAACAAAGGCTTTTATAAGTCAACAAACAAACAAAAAATAAATAAATGCTAAAATGAATGAATGAATAAAAGATTTATGAAAATAGGACATGAAAACAAACAAAAAAAAAGCTTAAAAAAATTGAGGCATTTTAAATAACCTATTTTCATTTGCATTTTATTCATGAAAACAAATTAGTTTATAAATAAATATATATATAAAGAAAGAAATAAAGAAAAAGATATGAAAACAAAACTTAAAAATGAAGGTTAAAATAGATACTCTAAAATAAATCCATGAATACGTAATAAATTAAAATAAATAACTGTAATAAATAAAATAAATGAATGAGTGAATGAATGAATGAATGAATGATTGGGATATGAAAACAAAAAGCTTTTTATAAGTAAATAAACAAAACAGCCATGAAAAGAGGATATGATTTTAAAAAAATAAAAACAAACCAATATTTGCAAACCATTTTACTTCTATAATGAAATATTACAGAGTGTAATCGGATATTAAATGCAAAATAATTATATTGAGTGACTTCATTTTATCATGAACTGACTGGTTTGTGAAAAGTGGGCGTTACATCAGAATGGAGTCGTGTGATTGGAGGAGAGCAGCTGGTAAATTAAGAGGATTGTCAGCTGTTTTTGAGGCAGATTGAATCACATTACACTACAAAAACAAACTGTTTGGAAGCAATAAATCATATAAGAGCATGAACTATGATTCAGATGTCACGTTGACTTTGCAGACATGTGCTCACATATTCTGAGTTTATCTGATTCTCTCATACTGTAAACACACAAACCCTGCTGCTCAACTTCTAACAAAGCGTCTTGTTTATGTGCTGATGAAATCCGATGAGCGATCCTCATGCGTGAGCAGCTCCGTTCTGCCCCATGAGCTGCTGTCTCCACGGGGGGCGCTTATTTCTGCTCCACGGCACCCTAACGGCCGGAGCGGGACGCAAACAAACACACGGCCAGAGAAAAACCAGCGTCTGAGGAGCCCAGGGAGTAAACACTCAGATAGATTTAATTGCATTAAAATATTACTTTGATTGGATGCACAACCTTTGACATCAACAGCACAAGATACTGGAGGTGTTTCTCCTCCATTTTAAATGCATGATTATATAATCAAACTTTCAATGTAAAACAATTCATCAGTTGTTTATTATTGTTTATAGATTGATCAAAAGTATTATTTTGCTTGGAAATGCAAGCACATCTATTCACTTTCACCTAGGCTTATTGATGTTAACTAAAACTAAAACCATAAAGTATCTGCATTACTTGAACTAAAATAAACATGAAAATAAAATAGAAATGAATATTATTTCAAGTAGTTACCAAGGCAACATTTAATATATTATATTAAATGTGTTGCATTTAATATAAATAATCTATTTATAACTAAATAAATGTAACAAAATATTAATTCTATAATATTCTTATAACAATAATATTATATTAAATCTAATATAAATCATTTATTTATAACTAAATATATTTTATATTTAATTCTATAATATCATAATTTTATTAACTATAAATTAATTATTGATTTATAAATTACATATTTTAAATATAAATAACTATAAAATAATATGAATTATATCATTATACAGAGTGCAAACATTAAACATTAACCGAAATAAAAATAAAATACAAAATATAAATGTCATTTATTTCAATTAGTTGCCAGGGCAACATTTATTAAAATATAAATATTGTAATAGATTTGTTATATTTAATATAAATTATTACTAACTAAATAAAAAAACAGTAATACTATTCGTATTATATTAAATCTTATCATCAATACAAATTATTTATAAAATATTTATATTTCATAAATTATCATTATATTAATTACACATTATACATTTAATATAAATAATATTAAAACTTAAAATTGTATAGACATTTAAAAGCAACAAAACCAATATCTCAAACTTTAAAATTAAAACGAAAACAGAAAATATAAAAATAACATTCAAAATATATATCTATAACAGTATATCAATGATACTAAAATAAATTCAATTATTTCCCAATTCTACAAAATATGGCTTAAAAATGCAGTGAGTAATTTCTACGCCACTGGCATCACCAATCATCACTGCAAATATGACCATTTTCAAACAGGTTTCCCCTCCATTGGTCAATCAAACAGTTAGCCCCGCCCAAAAACTCGCCTCATTGGCTGAGTCAATGTTCCAGTGTCTGATTGGTCGTGATGCTCAAACTAATGTTTTAAAAGCGAAATAACCTCCAAATATCTGTCTTACAGTTAACTCTGCAGATTAAACGGCGATAAAAATCTATTTTTCCATCCTAAAATCTCACATGGCCCCTTAAATACAGTAATGATGTAGAATTACTGAAGCTCTTTCCAGGCCTGCTGTCACTGGAAACACATGAACAAAGACAGAGAAGCTCAAGGGATCATGGAGCGAGAATTCAGTCTTTTTTCACTGCGGAGCCGCAAAATGAGTGAGAAAAAAAAAATAATTAAAAAAAAAATAAAACATGTAAACCACCTTGTCATTTCAGAGCAGTTTTTTTTTTTTTTTTTTTTCCCATGAAGCATAAGAGGGAGATCTTTATAGAGATGTTAAGCATCAGCTTACAGGGCGTCACATCCAGTTCAGATTTATACACTTCACCTGTTCAGCTTTAATACACACACATAATGCATATTTCATTATGGGATGGTATGCTGGCTTATACCATACAGAGATGAGTGTGAACTGAACTGCTGGAGATCTGCTTCGGTTTATGCCACATGTTTGCACAAACTGCTGTACATTATTTACAGCACTGAGGAAATACTGTATTTCATTCACCGGATTATTATTAATTTGGACACTGATACTCAGTTCATATATCGAAAAAGACAAGCAAGCAAATAACTAACTAAAACAAATATTTAATAATAATAATAATAATAATAATAATATTATACTACTGATATATAATTAACATTATGCTAACGTACTACTTGGTTAGTTGATATAAACTAACCTAGTTAATATAAACATTAAAAATAATTAAAATATATTAAATCAAATTAATAAGATATTGATGTATTTAAGTAATCAGCATATTTAATATTAATAATATAATATTAATATAAAATTACTGTGTTTATATTATATTACCATTGCTAATTGTTATTAATATATGAACTAGGGCTGTCAAAAATACATAATTTAAATAAAATATTAAATCAAATTAGATTAATTGATCAATATTTAATATTAATAATATTAATATTATAGTATTAATATTAGGGCTGTCGCGATTCGTCGATTTTAGTCGACTAGTCGATTTTTAGAAATCGTCGACTTCATTTTGCTCGCGTCGACTAACCGCAAAATACCGGAAGTGGCGCATTTCACGGACGAGAATCCATAAACACATTATTAGACTATTTTCCAAGGCTGCATGATATATTAAACCCATTAAAAATCATAATTAAGCATAATTGTGAATTCACAAACGCTATGATTCAATTAAATAATTATATGCGATGCAGTTATAACACAGTACATGCGCTTTAATTATTTACATGCGCGTAGGTAAAGTACGTGTGTCACAGTAGTTCCACAGAAACTGTTATTTACATGTGTGGAGCATCTAAAACTCCATCTCTTCATGTTTTTGAGTTTGAGTTTATTATAACGTTCACCTGGGAACGCAACGTGAGCCATTTCATCAGATCTGTAAGGTAAATCATTTATAAATCTACACAAACACAGGAGAATACATCGTGATTTCAAAATAAAAGCTCAAACCCTCACTCTGAGTTTACACGTTTTGTTGTCCACATATTCTTTTAATTACAGTGGCTATAGCATTTCTGTCCAAAAGAAATTGACAAATATTAAAGATTAAGTGGACATTTGAATTAAATGGTGCTTGGTCAATATTAAAGACGTATTAGATCGCACAGTAATGTGTAAAAACAGTCATCAGGCCATCGGCGCCCCCTGCAGGCTTTTGTTGTAATGCGTAATCTACATTAGCTCTATTGTTTATAATACATTATGTATTTTACCAGTTTTGTTCAATAAAACCATATGATTTCTTGCTTTTGATACTTTATTTGAACTAATTATTGCATCATTGCTATTATATATGCATTAAGTAATTTTAAAAGCTATTGTTCACTTACATCTATTTTTATTATAACAAAAAAAATGTATTATAATTATAAGGCCCTATGAAATCAGTTTTATTTCCAAAATAATTTTTTTCCATTTTCATTTTTCTATACTCTGTTTTAATGGTTAAATTAAATTTTATTAATCAAAAAGCCTGTCTAATTAATTGAGTTTTACAGTTTTATCTGTACCAAATTCTGTTTTCCATGATTTTCTGGATTCCATTTTAATGGTTCCATTAAATTTTAATAATCAAATAATCTCCAATTAATTGATTTTGTATTTAAAAAAAAAAAAAGTTTTTTTTTTTTTTTTTTTTTTTTTTTTGAGAAATACTGCACATTTACATTTTTCACCTAAATAAATTCTGGTAAATAATATTTCTGGTAAATACTCTTTAAAAAGTGTTTTTTGATTATAATTTGATTAGTAGTAGACTAGAACACGTGGATATGTTGTCATTCTTGCACTAGAATACTGAACTTTGATTTCAGTGATTTGGACTATGAGATGGACACTTGCTTCTTGCACTCTATGTTGCACTTTACTTTTGCTTTAAAAAAGGATTTCATAGAAATTTGGATTTCATTTGGTTTAATAAAATATTCTTAAGTAAAATTGTTGATTTCTTGTGGGAAATTAATCGTTTAGATTAATCGACTAATCGATAAATTAGTCGATAGATTAATCGAAATATAAATAGTCGTTAGTGGCAGCCCTAATTAATATTATATTTATATAATAGAAACAATCATTTTATATTACAATACTTAAATTAAAATATAATTATATGATATACTGATTACTTAAATACACCAGTATTTAATAATTATATTATTATTGTAATATTAGCATGTTAATATAATATTATATTACTACTTAGTTAGCATATATAAATTAAGGTTAAAAATGTTAAATAAAATTTTTTTTTTTTTTTTTTTTTTTTTTGTGGCAGACTAATAAAATGCCACAAAAAATAGATTCTCCACTGTCATTCACGTCCACAACAGCATCAAGCATCACCGTCATATTCATCCCTCGTCCTACAGATGCAAGCGTTACACAGCAAACGCACGGCAGATGACAGAGACGGTCATATCACGCAAACACCATTCAAACTAACAGAACGCCGGCTGAGAGGCCGAAGGGAGAATCGCTTCATGCTCTGATTCTCCTGACAGCGAGAGTTTGCCTTGCTGTGCATGACAGCGAAAGAAACGCACGCTCACCGATGAGCTTCTCCACACCACGGGAACACGACGGAATATACGAGGAAAAATCCACACAGAGCGCTCGATAGCACAAACACCATTTATTTGCTATGGAAAGCTTCTCTTAACAAGAGCATGCTGCATTTGACCTAAATCCAGAACTACTGACTGTCTTTAATGCATCCTTAATTATCCAATAAAGCCTTTGCCCATAGACAAAGAGGCCAGCTCATGTCACCACAGGCAAATCCACTTAGTATCAACTCACTTCATTTAAGAGCAAATATCAGCAAAAACACACACTGGTTAAGGTCCATTTAGATAAAAATGACTTTTATAACCAACAGGAATAGTTCACCCATTTACTCACACAAGTCATTTCAAACCCTTTTTTCCTTTATGAAACACGAAAACAGAAATTTTGCAAATGCTATTTTTATAGATATTAAACGCATACATTGAACAGGGTCTGTTAACCTAAAAAAGAAAAAAGAAAAATTTCTTGAGCAGAAAATCAGCATATTAGAATGATCTCTGAAGGATCGTGTGACACTGAAGACTGGAGTAATGATGCTGAAAATTCAGCTTTGATCACAGAAATAAATTACATTAATATGTATTATAGTAGCAAACTGCTATTTTTAATTGCAATAATTTAATTGCAATACTGATTTTACTGTATTTTTTAATCCAATAAATGCAGCATTGGTGAGCATTAAAGAGATTTCTTAAAAAAAAAAAAAAAAAAAAAAAAAAAAAAAACTTACTCAAACCTTAATTTCACTAGTCTGGTTTTTCTACATATTCTATGTGAAGTGGCATGTCTTCATGCATCAGCATCAGCTAAATGCTGCGTGCAACTCAACCAGTTACGGCGCATGCAGCTGTGCAGCTCTGAAGAACCGTGTTGAGCGACTCGAGTCATTACACTGAGTGTCAGACAACCCACACACTCATCCAGCATCCCTCCATCCTACACAACTCATCATACACCTGGGTGGTCAAGGCATGAATGGTGGTTAAGGTCACGGCAATATCCTGAGAAAAATACAGCAAATATTACACTGGCAATGTCAAAAGGTCAATACTACAATAAAACAATGTGACAAAATGCCAGTATTTCTACATCATCATCAGGACAGACTCAATTCAGTACTCAAAGGCTGTGTGAGTAACAGATGGCTGTTTTTGAATGCTCACGTTTATACATGCAGAACAGTGTCAAATGCATATAATTGACGAATGCAAATATGCATGCAAATATGTAGAAAAGTATCAACACATCTGACCAATGCAAGTATTGCATATATTTGTTGTGCACATGCAAATATGCATAAGTCTCAATGCATATTTGACAGACACTCGCGTACAATATTCAGAAAAGTGTCAAAAGCATATATTTGATGAAAGCTCATATGCAAATACACAGAAAAGTGTCAAATACATATATTAGAAGAATGTTTGCATGCAAATATGCAGAAAAGTGTCAAATGCATATATCTGACAAACGCAAATATGCATTTGAAACATCAAATGCATATATTTGGTGAACACTCAAATGCATATGCAGAAGTCTCAATAAATATATCTGTCGAACGCATATTGCATATTTGCAAATATGCACAAAAATTAACAAATGCTCACATAGAATATGCAGAAAAGTGTCAAATGCATTTAGTAATTACGCTTGCATGCATACATGCAGAAGTGTCAAATGCATATATTTGATGAAAGCTCATATGCAAATACACAGACAAATGTCAAATGCATATAACTGAATTGTTTGCATGAAGCATCAAATGCATATAACTGATAAACATTTATATGCAAATATGCAGAAGTGTCAAATTGACAAACGCTGATGCAAATATACAGAAAAGTGTCCATTTTTGTTTATTTTTGCACATTATACCTTGTAGTATACACATTCTACCTACAGCAGTCTGTCATTAATATTAAATAAATGACAACGAGAGAGAAAGAGCACTACGCTCTTTAGTAGTTGTAACAAATATATACAATCAAACAAATAGTGCAATTTCAACTCTATGAAATAAAAACAGGAACTGCACAGAATATTTTAAATTAAGAATAAGCATTACAAATTGACCAATTATAAATATGCAATGAATGAATATGCAATAAATGTGTGTATAAAAGCATATTAGATTTTTCTGAGAGATGGAAAATGTTAATGGTTATGAAATGCTGTTATTAGCCTATGACAACCTGACATCAGACAGTGTCTCTTCAAGCACAATGACCCATGGCAGGCAAACATCATATCACAATCAGTCCTAGCTGATGGGTGATCTGTTACTGACGAGCAGAAGGGTCAGGACGTGATGCTTCGACCTAAACACTGTGAGTTAAACACACAAAACACTGACTGAGTCACTCTTACTCAAGCACACAGCCGTGAGGCAGAAGGGCTGCAGTCATCAGAGAAGCGGCCGTGTGGTTTCAGACCAAACATTTGCCCAGAGCGAGTGTTTAACGCATCCTCTGTGGAAGCGCGTTACTGAGTTCACGCCTCAGAGCCTGTGTTTGCGCACTCTTAGCTGGCCTTCACCCAAACAAACCCACCGGCAGCCACACATGGCAGTGCAGCGGCTTTAACGGGATAAAATCCTGTCATTTACTCATCCTCAAGCTGTTCCAAACCTGGATGAGTTTCTCTCTTCTGTTGAGCACAAAACATGATATTTTGTAGAATGTTGGTAACCAGACAGTTGACCGTAGCTATTGACTTCCATAGTATGGAAACAATACTATGGAAACAATACTATGGAAGTCAATGGCTACCGTCAACTGATTGGTTTGGAGCAAACTGAGGATGAGTAAATTTTCATTTTTGGGTGAACTATCCCTTTAACGAGCCCTGGATAATCATTCACACTGATAATTCACAATGATTTTGAAAGCCATATAAAATTAAGCATTATGTTTTCAATATGACTGAGTTTGGTCATTTAAAACACTGTTTTACTGCATTAAGCCATGTTAAGCATTTTCCTTATAACGGTTTTCTAGGGGAGGAAAATGCTTAATGAGTAATTAAACACGTTGCTTTCGTATTATCGGCTCATATCTGCTTATCTGTACATAGTAGGCTTTATTAATAATATGTTTACTGAGTTTGGTCTTTTAAAAATACAGTTGTAATGCATTAAGCGTTTCTCATGCTAAGCGTTTTAGAATGTCCTGCAAAATGTAGTGCACAGGAATAGAAAAACGTGTTCTGTTTGAACGGCCCTCAGACAGCAGACGCAGAACAGACTGACATGAAGTGCAAACAGTAATAGTTAATAACTCTCAGATCAGACAGATTTCAGTCTTACCGCCCGCTGCGTGCGCTCGTAGCTCGGCAGGAAAGCAGTATCGTCTACGGAAAGCTTCTCGCAGAGTTTGACAGATGCATTGCAATAAAGCATCAGCATTTGAGTTTCTTATGCTCTTCATAAGAGGAAAAGCAAACATGTCAGTTACTAATGTACATTAAGACTTACTTAGACAAGATTCCCGCAGATAAATTCACGCTTCTCATCCCAAACAAACACATCTGTGTTCTTCTAGCACAGCCTCATTATGAAGCAAATTACCTACTGTTTTTAGACAAGTTTAGGTTTCCATTGACAAATCTAATCATGTCCGGATAGAAATGCGCATGAGTGTGTGGATATTGTATTTTCACAGTGCTACTTCTCATTTATTTTGACCTTTGTGGATCTGAGCTACTAAAGCTAGTTTTCTCATTGCGCTGCAGTAAATAACAGCTCAGTGAAGCTCAGATGTTTACTGCAACGCAATGAGAAAACTGGCTTTACTGCACATTTTGGCAGTCATCCTGTTATTTCATGCATATGAAAAATGTGTGCAGGATATATAAAACAATGCAGAAATAGTAAGAAACTATGATATCCAAGCCTCAAAATGATATTTTAGACAACCAACTGTTATTTTCTTGGTTTCTGACTGACGTAGAACTGTTTTCTCCTTATTCTTCAGTAAGGACGATAGAGCTGTCTCTCCTTCTCTCTGTCTGTCTGTAATTGAGTTGGTATGATATGAACTTTGTGGCTCTGATGCTGTGAGTCTCCAGATGATGATCGCTTCTGTCTTCAGTCCTTCTGGATGTGGCTGACCTGCTCTGTGATGCACTAAAAACATGGCCTTCGAAAAGAGTGCTCCTTCTCTTTCTCTCTCCATCTCTTATTCCTCTTTCTAGAGATTTAGATAATCACTGACGCTAGTTTTGCTTTCTTGTGCTTCTCATTTGCATGAACTGGAGACGGCGGGCGTTCAATTAAAATTCTCTGCATATGATGAGCAAAAACAGACGCACAAACTCGAGAGCAAACTACAAGAGCAAAAAAAAAAAAAAAAGTTAATTTCATTTAAAAATGCATGAAATATCTGTTTGAATGTAATATGACTTACAATACATTTCATTTAACCCATGTGCATCAACTTAGTTACTCAGAGGTATTTAGAGGACAAAATGATTTGATTTTTATTACAATTATTTTCCATATACAGGTGCATCTCAAATTAGAATGTCGTGGAAAAGTTCATTTCAGTAATTCAACTCAAATTGTGAAACTCATATATTAAATAAATTCAATGCACACAGACTGAAGTAGTTTAAGTCTTTGGTTCTTTTAATTGTGATGGTTTTGGCTCACATTTAACAAAAACCCACCAATTCACTATCTCAACAAATTAGAATACTTCATAAGACCAATAAAAAAAAAAAAACATTTTTAGTGAATTGTTGGCCTTCTGGAAAGTATGTTCATTTACTGTATATGTACTCAATACTTGGTAGGCGCTCCTTTTGCTTTAATTACTGCCTCAATTCGGCGTGGCATGGAGGTGATCAGTTTGTGGCACTGCTGAGGTGGTATGGAAGCCCAGGTTTCTTTGACAGTGGCCTTCAGCTCATCTGCATTTTTTGGTCTCTTGTTTCTCATTTTCCTCTTGACAATACCCCATAGATTCTCTATGGGGTTCAGGTCTGGTGAGTTTGCTGGCCAGTCAAGCACACCAACGCCATGGTCATTTAACCAACTTTTGGTGCTTTTGGCAGTGTGGGCAGGTGCCAAATCCTGCTGGAAAATGAAATCAGCATCTTTAAAAAGCTGGTCAGCAGAAGGAAGCATGAAGTGCTCCAAAATTTCTTGGTAAACGGGTGCAGTGACTTTGGTTTTCAAAAAACACAATGGACCAACACCAGCAGATGACATTGCACCCCAAATCATCACAGACTGTGGAAACTTAACACTGGACTTCAAGCAAATTGGGCTATGAGCTTCTCCACCCTTCCTCCAGACTCTAGGACCTTGGTTTCCAAATGAAATACAAAACTTGCTCTCATCTGAAAAGAGGACTTTGAACCACTGGGCAACAGTCCAGTTCTTCTTCTCCTTAGCCCAGGTAAGACGCCTCTGACGTTGTCTGTGGTTCAGGAGTGGCTTAACAAGAGGAATACGACAACTGTAGCCAAATTCCTTGACACGTCTGTGTGTGGTGGCTCTTGATGCCTTGACCCCAGCCTCAGTCCATTCCTTGTGAAGTTCACCCAAACTCTTGAATGGATTTTGCTTGACAATCCTCATAAGGCTGCGGTTCTCTCGGTTGGTTGTGCATCTTTTTCTTCCACACTTTTTCCTTCCACTCAACTTTCTGTTAACATGCTTGGATACAGCACTCTGTGAACAGCCAGCTTCTTTGGCATTGAATGTTTGTGGCTTACCCTCCTTGTGAAGGGTGTCAATGATTGTCTTCTGGACAACTGTCAGATCAGCAGTCTTCCCCATGATTGTGTAGCCTAGTGAACCAAACTGAGAGACCATTTTGAAGGCTCAGGAAATCTTTGCAGGTGTTTTGAGTTGATTAGCATGTCACCATATTAAATCAGTAATTTAATACAATAATAAAATAGTTTAATATTTTGTACTGACTAATTGATCATATAATCGAACTGATGAAGAAAAACAGTTCAACTGATTATCAAAACAGTTAGCTGTGGTCTAGCCTCAGCAACAGTCTTTGTCTGAACAAGAAAACATGACTACACCAGACAAATTAGTCAAATACATCAGTTCTGTGTTAGATAACAAGACAGAGTAAAATGATCCTGTGATGAATATGAATGCAGAAGTACAGCTTGACCTGAGATCTTGTTTACTGCTGTGCATATGAATACAAAGAGAAAAACCCACGTGACCAAAACAACAATGGACTCATTAAAACACACAACCAGCCCCGAATGAAACACAGCGGCCTAAAAGCTGAAGGATGACGACCATATCGAGACGACACTTTTTCTTTACAAATAAAGTCAGCTTACAAGCTCGTCTCCATTTTTCACACGGAGAGCAGATAACGCTGTTGACAAGCGCCATGCATCTTTATTTAACGGGACGTGCCGAAACTGCGATAAGCCGCCGCTGTTATTCGGCACACGCCGCTGGGGGTCTCGACCCCTGACAAAAATATTAGCTGGGAAAACCTGACAATGTGCAGCAACCCACACTGGAATTACTCCAACTGCTTTCAGCGTCAGACGCATGACAGCCTGCTTCCATTTCCAAAGAAAAAAAAACACCAGGCATGCAGTGAAAAAGCCAATGCTTTCAGTGCGGCGCTTGACCTCTGCCCTACATCTGCGCTCCATTACGCAACATCCACTGCATCTGAACACGGCTTACAACACACCGATCCTCCCCCAACCAACAGCAAGGACTCGCACTGTATCAGGGAAAGCAGGAATTTACATGCTCTTCTGAAATCACAGCATTTAATGTACTGTGAAGCTGCCTCAATGTTTAACTTTACCATCTACAGGTGCATCTCAATAAATTAGAATGTCGTGGAAAAGTTCATTTATTTCAGTAATTCAACTCAAATTGTGAAACTCGTGTATTAACTTCAGTCTGTGTGCATTGAATTTATTTAATACACGAGTTTCACAATTTGAGTTGAATTACTGAAATAAATGAACTTTTCCACGACATTCTAATTTATTGAGATGCACCTGGGTGTAGACAGCAGCCTTGTAAGGTGCCATCTAAACATTAAAGTTAGAGATGTGAAAGGATCTACACAGGCCCAAAAATTACCCCAAAACAGGCTTTACCTCACAAATATATAATATATAAACCATTTTAGTTGAATGTATAAAAGAAAATAAAAAAAAATAAAATAAAAAATAAAATAAAATGCAGATCTACACAGGCCCAAATATGACCCTAATTACCCCAAAAAGCTCATCATCACATTTAAACTTTCTATGTCACATTTTCTTTGACAACCAACCAATAGCTGGTAGATCTAGTCTTTTAGCATGTGACTAGCTGTGTTTAACAGAGATAAACACACATACAGTAACAATCTTACAGATGCAGTGGCAAAAACAGCCTGGTTAACTGAGAATCAGAGCGAGGGCAGAAAATGGTAGTGAGAAATGAAATTGTCTATTTTTGGTGTTAGAAACACTGAGTTAGATTATAAGCAGACTGCAGCGAAAATATAAAATGCTACAGAAGTGTGGAATACGGCCTGTAGAAAAGAAAACAACTCTTAAAAAAGTGTTTTCTCTTTTCCATCAGTCTTTACTGCAGCAGCAGAAGCACACAGATCCACTCGTACTGAGCTGAGATGTGATGTGAGGCCGGAGTCTGTGTGAGCGGAGCAGGACGTTTCATGAATGCAGCACTGATGCTGATTCACGCTGGAGCCACACAGAACCACTCAGTAACAACAGCAGCAGGCCTCAGCATGGAGCTCCGCCGTGAGGCTCATTCTCATGCCCTACAGCACAGCATGCTGTCTGTGTCTGCGGGATCATGGTTGACCTGCTTTGTGAGGGTGATACAGAAACAAAGAGTAATGTGAAAGCACAGAGCAGGACACAAACCAATTTGTGTTTGCCAAGCAACTTCACAGTAGTAAAATATTCAATCGATTTCACAATGGATTCACAGGAGATTCATCAAACCATAATTTAGAAGTGTCCATATATTTTCCGTATATTTTTTCAAACATTGTCACACAGTTGCACATATATAAACCATTTTTGGCAAAATAAAATAAAATAAAAAATTAAAAAATTAAAATAAAAAATAAAATTTCTTTGAGTCTTTTGTTGCAATCATAATTTTAAAAAGTTCTGTAAATTATTATTCAAATTATTTCCTCAGTATATGCATGAATAAAATTAAATAAAAATAAATAAAATAAATATAAAACTATCAATATAAAACATTAAAATAAAAAAATATTTTATTAGTTTTAATTCTTTGAGTTTTTAACTTGTATTACATAGTCATTATAATTTAAAAAGTACTTTACATTATTCAAATTATTTCTCCACTGTATAAACAATCAATTAATAAAATTAAAAATAAATAAATAAAATAAATATACAATTAAAATATTTTTTTAATCTTTTGTTTTTAAATTGCATTACAAAATAATTATAATTTTAAAAAAGTACTTAAAATTATTATTAGAATTATTTCCTTAGTGTATAAACATGCATGAATAAAATTAAATACAAAAAAATAAACAACATTAAAAACCATTTAATTCTCTGAGCCTTTTGTTTTTAACTCATGTTAATCATTATAATTTAAGAAGCTTTCAAGGGGTGGTTGACTTTTTCTAGGCTTGATTGTGTTTATGGGGTGCAGTCTAACGTGTTCATGCTTCGTTTAAAAAAAAAAAAAAAAAACACATTATTTTTCACAATTTACCTTTACACCGCTCTGTCCCTTCTCTTATAAACGCTCCGATGATTTCCTGGTTTTATGACTCCCCCACCCTCAGAAATTCACGATGGGCTCTGATTGGTTAGCTAGCTCAGTGTGTTGTGATTGGCTAAACCGCCTCTAGTGCGTGTCTAAACGTCCCGCCCCTCGCCTCAGCAGCATGTGCTGTTCCGGTTGTATTGTAAACAATGGCGTCGTCAATATTGCTTATAAATTTGAGCCCGATTGAGACGCAGAGGATATTAGTGAAGAGGAAGAGTTTGCTTATTGTTGTCTCATACTTTTAGATACGCTGTTATTTGTAAATGCTACTAATGTTAGCTTCTAATATACGGTTTTATCCTGATTAAAGCTTTAATACAGTACGGCAACTGCACACGCGTCCATGTATAACACTTTTCATAGCTTTGTGAAAATAAGTGTATAAATGGAACATTTCATTGTTGGAGCTGAGCTGAGAGAGAGAGAGATGCAGAGTGTGTGCAGAGCAGGGCGACACGAGGAACAGGATTAAGAACCGCTGCTTTAGAACAGTGATTTTGAAACTTGTGAATCCATTAGAATCGTTAGAAGACAGAATCGCGATTCATATATGAACAGATTTTTACCTGCACCCCTAGTTTTCTCTTCTTCTCTAAAGCAGCGCAGCATGGCCTCGCCCCCTTTGCTGCGTGTTCCCGGGGGCGGGGTTTATCTGGGTTCGTGACGTTACAAACCCGGGAAGTAACTCGTTGTAGTCCCTACGAGCCGTTTTTGTAGGCATTAAACTGTCATCATTTTAAAAGACGATATCTCCGTTTGCACTGAACTTTCAGCTTCGTAACTTTGCAGATATTGTTTATGCTCAAACAGCAACATTACACACTAACGTTAAAAAAGTGAAATAGAAATCAACCAACCCCTTTAACTCAAATTAATGACACAAAATTAAGCCATTAATTTAAATGCACAAATCCACACTTAAAACAAAAAAATGAATAATAAATCCCATAAATTGCCCAACAATAGTATCATGCATCAAACACACACAACGTCCTTCACCATGACCCTCTGCTCGTCTGCGCTCCAATACGCCTGGGACAAACATGATATATGTGAGTTGTATATTTGTTTGTGCACTGACCAGAGAAAACTAACCCCTCAAAATCACCTACAATGACAAAGTGAGCCTCTGTATCCCAGCATCCTCCTGAGATCAACCTGAACACGCAGGTGAAGCTGAACATACGACAGTCCCACACTGACAGTGTTAATAACTCCAGTAAAGCAGCTGCTCCTGGATCAGTGCCTGCAGGCTGACAGTGAAGGTAATGAGACGAGCAAACGTGCTCATCTCTCACACACGACTCATCGAGTCAAGTCATCTGAATCTATAATGCAACACTGTTTTTAGTTAAAGTTCTAGTCATTTTGATTTTTACTTTTTATATTTTGCAACATTTTTATATTTAATTTTATAATAAATTTTTTATAAATTTTATAATAAATAAAAATATTCAATTAAATATTTAAATATTTTATGTTTTCATTTTTCAGTTAAAGTTCTAGTAATTTAGTAATTTTGATGTGTGTTTGTCTTTTTTAGTAGGGTATATAAACACTAAAAATAACAAAAAGACACCAAAATTGCTAAAACTTCAACTAAATTAAAGTGAAAACTAAAATATAAAATTAATTGTAAAAAAAATATTGAATATTTTTTTAAATTGTAAAAAAAAAAAAAAAAAAAAAAAAAAATCAAAAAAGTACTTCTAATGTTTTTAAAGATGATTCCCTACTGATGTGTGAATGTGTTTGTGTGGTAAACACTGCACATCAGTAGACTGTGGTGTTACTCTGGTGTTTGCGGTGGATGGAAGTGTGTTCATTAGCACCGCTGCGCTGCTGCGTATGACAGCATGATTTAACAGCATCTTCTGGAGCAGGAGAATTCATCCAGAGAGACGCCTTCACAGTCCACAACCAGAGAAAAACTCTCTCCGCCTTCACTTCTCAACGCCTCAAAGCCTTCAGGTGAAGGACCAGGATTTAAAAAGATGAAAATGAGATAAACTATCCCTATCACCCCCAAATATGAAATTATATTTTGCTTGCAGCATTTTGATGTCAATTAAGCATATTTCCCCCACAAATTCTCATTTTTGTAATACATTTTATTTTTTTCCTAATTTTCATTATTCTCTGTGGGGATTCTCATTACTGGAATGGTAATTGCAATATGATTATTGTACTTAATAGCATTTGCTTCAGTTTATGCTGTTAACGCATACATTTATACACTAATTTATATATATTCAATATATATTTGACATCTCAGTTCAAAATGTATATAAGTTTTATAATTATATTTAAATACATTATTTAGTCTACAATTACAACACTAACGTACAGGCCTATATGATTGTGCTTGATAAAATACTATTACAACGCACATTTATATACATACATTTAATATATATATATATATATATATATATATATATTTTTTTTTTTTTTTTTTTTTTTTTCTGTATATTTTTATTACTGTTGTTTATAATTTATTGTCTATTCTCTTCATCATTAGTGTTTGTATTACCTTAATTATATGTTGTCTGCACTATGTTTGTACTTCTGCACTGGAAGCTCCTAACACCAAGACAAATTCCTTGTGTGTGTAAACACTTGGCAATAAAGCTCTTTCTGATTCTGATATATACACATACATATACACACACACACACACATTTACACGTGTGTATATATATGTGTGTGTGTGTGTGTGTGTGTGTGTGTGTGTGTGTGTGTGTGTGTGTATATATATGTGTATATATATATAGGGCATGAGAATATATATACATATATATATACACACTTTAAATGTTTATAACAATTGAAAAATGTAGTGTGCAAATAAAATACAATTATTTAAATTAGACATTTAAATTATGCATAAATGTAATTTAATTAAATTCCTAATAATTACAGTCATTTTACATAAAAATAATACAGTTATATATACACTATACAATCTTTTGTTTAATTATAATTACATATTTATTACATTTATTACATATACATTATTATATGGAGGAATATGATCTTAGGTTGGACAGTCACAGAATACTGTTTTTAAAAATAAAAATGCCAAGACTAAAATCGGCAGGTCTGACTGAATTTTGTGGGAATACGTTTGCACAGGTCTTTAGCATTCCGCTCACGAACAGACTTGTCAATCAAACGTCTAAGTGAGCGAATCTTGGACAGAATAAATGTAACAAGAACCAGACTTTCTGTTGACAGTCCAAAGTCATTGTGAGAGAACAGGAATAGATAGAAGAGGGGAGAAAATTAAACTCAAACAGAATGAATAAAATCACATTAAAGAGAAGCACTTTAAGAGGATGTAAAGTTAAGAGTGAGTCGTGAGGAATAAGAGCCGTCTGTCAGCAGAAACACTGCTCTTATAATAAAGTGTCAATCGCTGGTGTCTGCGAAGACGACCGCAGACGACAATCAGACTAACACGAGCAAAACTACAGACATTCAAGAGCCATCAGATGACTTTTCTCTCTCATGAACCATGATTTGCAAGTCAGATGCATGTGTGATGATTACAAGACTCATTGATATGATTGGTCCATTTAACTACACTGTAAAAAATTATAATTTTGATAGTTAAAAAAAAAACTGGAAAAAATCTATGGTAAAAACCTGTTAACACATTAAAATGTTTATATATTTAATATATAGAAATATATAGAAAACAAAGGTAATTTAATTAATACATCAAAAATATATTCTAATATTATTAAATATAATATTAAGTTAATATAATATATAAAAATATGTATTGTATGAATATAATACAATTATACAAAAAGGCAAATTGACATTCCTAGGATCTGCATAACAACAATAGTAATAATAGTAGTAATAATAATAAATAATAATAATAATAATAATAATAATAAAAAAAAATGCACACCCGTAATGTTTTCTTCTAAGGCATTTTTGTAAAAGCTGCTTAAATAACTTTTTAACTAATTTAACTAAGGCCTAGTCCTGGCTTAAGTCTATGAAACCGGGCCATAGTGTATTAACATTCTTTCAGTGATGAAATATGATTTTTAGTGTCAATTTAAGTTCAATCTGTAAAACCACAGATTCCCTTTTTTTCACCATAATTTTTCACAGAATCTTTAGAAGAGACAGACTGTAAATGTCTTGTCAGATTTAAGACAATCTGCTTCATCAGGGATCTTTTTCTCTCTTTATTAACTTTCCCAGCGCTCTGCCACAGCGCACTCGTTAGCAGTGATCATCAGACGATACTGCTGGACTCACTGTGAACTACTGGAGGAACACACTAGCCTCACCTTCTGTGTGCTTTCTGAAAGATTACAGTAAATCAGAAACCATCTCAACACTGGGAACGAAGAGTCCGCTGGGAGATTCTGACAGACTGCCAGAAACATCTCACTAAAGAGGCCTTGAACGAGACGGAGCCGGAGCCGGAGCTTCAATAATGCATAAGCCTGGGAAAAAATGTGCAGATCCTAAAAAACACTGACTAATGTCTGTCTGCTTCGTTAACGGTCTGCAACACCAAACACATCTGAAGTAATAATGAGCGCTTCAAATACTCTTTTCATCTGCCATTGGCTGGACTAACTGATAGCCCCACCCCCAACTTATGCTATTGGTCGAGCCCATGTCAGTACGTACAGTACAAGTTTTGTGTTGCCTTGAATTTTATAATAAAACACTTATTTTTAAATAGTGAATTCATTTTATATACAATATATAAAATAAATTATATGAATCGTTATTCTTCTATTGAAAGAAAACTTCCTTCTATTGTTAAAAAAAAAACAAAAAAAACATGGTCTGATAATATTTCACAACAATTTTTAAAAAATAATTTATTAAGTGGACAAAAAGGTAAAAAAAACATTCTTTGATATTATTATTATTATTAAATAATATATTATTTAACAAAATAATTGTATAAATTATTAATTATTTAGTCGAAAACAGTAGAAAACAATGATATAAATGGGGGGGGGGGGGGGGTTTAACATTAAAAAATATATATATTTTTTTAATGTTAACACTTGACTAAAAATGATGGTTGTATTATTTTAAACAAATATACAGATATTGATATATAGGCCTACGTAAAATATTGTCAAAAGTCTTAAAAAAAAAAAAAAAAAAAAAAAAAAAAAAAAAGTATCTATTTTTATCTATATTGCACAAGCCCATGCTATGGAAAAAGCATCATGAACATGAATCAAAACAACTCTTTCATGATTCACGGAAGGCAGGCTGTTTCATGAGATCTCATTGAGGAAATCATTCAAACTAATGGTTTGTATGTTATGTTGACAGTTTATATGCTCATGGAGCCGGATAATGAATGGAAGGACGAGCTGACACACATTCACTGAGAGACTGTCTGTCTAACTGATTCACACACACGCTTGATTGACAGGTCAAACCCCGCCTCCCCTCCACATTCCTGTCCTTGAACCAGACGCCTCAACAAAAGCTCCATCTCCAAAAACACAGCACCAGTGTTCCCATTCAAACCGTCCCGTCCCGTCCCGCTGCCTCCCAGCCATTCACTGCACCAGTAACGGGACTGTCGGGTCTCAGGCTTAAAAACATCCCCCATCACGCGGTTTTCTCTTCGAGTAGCAGCTCAAACACAATGGCTTTCTGTCTGCCTGCAGGATCTTCATCTGGATGCTAAAAGCTGCTTTTCTTTCAGTCGCACCACCAGAGCTTTGTCTTTAAGACCCAGAACTGACATCAGCGTGAACCCACGAGAACATCTTCATGTTTACAAGATGAAGAATCACAGTTGCTCAAGTCCAACAATCAGCTTCATCTCAGACGTTTCTCCTAAAACGTTCTCTGATGCCATCATGGCGAGTCTGAATATTGCATGCAAAAAAATCGGATCAGATTTGAGAGCTACAGGGCAAGATATTCAGAAAATAATGGACTGCAGTTATGATATAGAATTATGTTACTAATATAATTTTAATTCTATATTCATGTTTATCTTTTATTTAAATAATTCATAAAATAATTTTTCCTTCATTTAGTGGAAAACAGTTTATAAACATTTGTTATTTAGCAATAACATATGTATTTTTTTAAAAAATCAAAATTATTTTATAAATTATTCTTAACAGAAAACATGCCTTGGCTGTTTATTTTATAATAAAACATTCATTTTACAATAAACTATAAAAATATTTAATTATTATTCCTTAACTCTTTCCCCGCCATTGACAAGATATCTCGTCAATTAAGAGCCAACGCTTCCTCGCCATTGACGAGCTTTTACAGCAATCCGTGTTCTAGGTGTATTACAGTGAGGAAAGCCCTAGCGCATATCCTGAATGAGTTACGAGACTTCCGGGTCTTTAGGGTGCGAATAGAAGACGATCGGCATAAACAGAAGGATCATAGATAATGTAGATCATAAATAGATCATGTATGTAGATCATGTTTTGACCATTTTGAATCTGATCGGGACGAAGTAGTCAGTGAGAGAGATGCCTTTACAGACACAGAAACATCTCTAGTTGTAACCGATAACCCGTCGATCTGAATAGGTGTGTGTGTGTGTGTGTGTGTGTGTGATCTATAGATAGATCTATATCTATCTATCTATCTATCTCTCTGTGTGTGTACAGTATATGTATGCATGTAGCCTGTGTGTGTGTGTATAATCATATGTATGTATATGTTTGTGTGTGTGTGTGTGTGTGTGTCTGTTTGTTCTGTTTATTGAATGCAATTTCAATTATTCATATAATTATTTACAGGTGAAAGAATATGACATCTGAATGTATTTTGCTTGAAAATGCACTACTTTGATAAAAATGCATTTTTTTCAGTTTTTTGTCCAAAATGTTGTATTTTTGATGAAACCTATCTGCATTCAAATGGTGATAAAACATGAACACACAAAGATAGAATAAAACAGTTTATTTTGTTTAAAAGCAGAGGCTTGGCTCTTTATTTTGATATATAATATGTTCTTATATTCATAGCAAAAAATATTCTGAGGGCCGTCAAATTTAGGTGAAAATCATCAAAAATGCTGGCGGTGGCTGACAACTTTATAAAAAAAAAAATAAAATTAAAAAATTAAAAAAAACGCTGGCGGGGAAAGAATTAATTTGATAGAAAACAGTGTAGAAAAACATGCCTTGACTTACTTTATTGTAAAATATTTATTTTATATAAAATTATTTTGAATTGATTTTCTTCTAAATTAAAGAGTAATCATTCAAAATAATTGTATTAATTATTCCTTAATTTGACAGAAAAGTGTAGAAAACATGATTTGACTAAATTTTTATTTTATAATGATAATTCATAAAATGACCATTAATTTAACAGTAAAAACTGTTTATCGTTTTATAATAAAATCTAAATTTTATAAATTATCATCATCATTTCTTAATTTTACAGAGAACTGTCAAAAACATGGCACGATTGATTATATACAACAGGAAAAATACCAAACAGACAAAATTAGTCTGTACAGTATGAGTATAGAGCTGCAAAATGAACGTGTAGAGCAGCTCAGATCATTTGATGAGAAATATTTGAGCACAGTTTAAACAATGAGACATTCTTGAGATCCCAGATGAGAAACGTGAGATTTATCTGAGGAGAACAATCAGCAGGAGACTCGGTTTCTTCTCTATTCAGTCTCGTTGCTGAGTTAGAGACAGAACGAGTGTCAATGCTCCATCCGTGTCGAGGGAAGAGAGCAGCCGTCAATCTCTCCTCTGAAAATATTATTGCAGCGCTCACCCTCCTCGTCCTCTCTCTTCAGCGGCCGTTCTCTATTTGTCCTGCATTTATGAGACTCCTGCACACACACACACACGCTTTAACACAAGCACATAAAACCCCAATCCTCCCCAGCTGACCTCCAGACAGCAGAAGGACACCAGCAGCACAGTCTGCTCTCAGACTCAACATACACTCACTACTGCATTCACACACAGTCTGACACAACATGACTGTGATGATGTGTTTTAGAGGAAAACCCTTTTTTTCATGTAAGTGATGGATGTCGTCAAAGCAGAATTTTACAAAAAAATCTGTTTTTCCAGTTAATGTTCATCTCTTTTGATAAAGACTCGTCATAAATAAACCACTGAGTCCTTTGAAAAATAAATAAATAATTTGCTGATACTGACCCAAAGAGTGCCCAACAAAGGGTTAAAGTATAAAATAAAAACTGGTTAAAGTCAAAATTAAATTTAAGTAATGATTTATCAATGCATGTTATAAATAATAAAACAAAATAAAATTATAAAAATATAATAAAAATAAAATAGAACAAAGGTGTAAAGGGAAAAAATAAAAGGTTAAAGTCAATTTTTCTGTATATGATTTATCAGTGCGTTTTATAAATAAAATAAAACAAAATAAAAATAACAAAATAAACAGAATAAAAAAGGATTGAAGTATAAAGAGATTTAATTCAAAATTAAATTTTTGTATATTTATCAGTGCATGTTATAAATAAAATCTAAAAATAAAAAATAAAATCTAATAAAAAGGGTTAAATTATAAATTAAAAGGGTTAAAAATGAATTAGTGTATGCTATAAATGAATCAAATATAAAATAAAATAAAAATAAAACAATAAAATAAAGGGTTAAAAATAAAATAAAAAAGGGCTAAAGTCAAAATTAAATTGGTTTAAATTCTTTTTAAAAAAAGTTTTTCCATGACTCATGTGCATAAAAAAATTAAATAAAATAGAAATATAATGTCACAGATCTGTCAATCTTTTCAATCCCTTCCATCCAATTACCTGTGCTACATCAACTTTTCTAAATCCTATCAAATACCTGAAAAATCATTCAATATTTCACTCAAACATACAGATTACCCAAGCTCAATGAGTTTTATGAGAAATTTAGAAGAAACAATATTCCATTTAGTCTCAAATAATGTGAGATCTTGAACATACGATTCAAATCCTAACATTTAAAAACACTAACGTTTACACTGTCAGCAATCCAAAGAGAGAAACTGCAGCGTGCAGTATGTACTGGGCATGACGGACTGTAGAGCAGCAGAAACAGCGGCCGGTGTTAACAAAACTCAACCTTCATCCCACGTCCCACAAACACACACAGATCTGGACAGGTTCTGTCAACACTCGCAGCTCTGTTTGCGCTTCAACAAGCAAACGGGCCAAACTCCAGCAGGCCTCTGTCTGCGAGACACCAGGGTGCAGCATGAGGAGGAGAAACCAGTAAACAAGGGCAGAGCGGCTTCCTGCGAGGGTCCAATCACGCCGTCTGTGACAGCGCTGACCAGAGACACGACTCTGAGCTCGCACACGGATCGCTCAGGGATGACATGAGCCGCCCAAAACACTTCTAGATTCTGCTTTTGGTCATATTTGGGGGCCAAACACAAATGCAGCAGGTGTGCAATAAATGAAAAATGCAAAATATGAATTGTTTGTGCCAATCACTGACATCTATATTAGCCAGAGAAAGTGATCAGTTAGACAGATTTGGTGTAGAAACTATTTTCACCCAGAAATTGCCAGTAACTTTTTATTGTGCTAAATTAAATAAAATAATAAATATTACTATTGGAGTATTTCACTTTAAAATAAAAAAAATAGTATTTAAGAAAAATTTAATCATTCAGTTGTCCTAAACTGGATTATTATTATTATTATTATTATTATTATTATTATTATTATTATTATTATTATTATTATCATCATTATTATTATTAATAATAATAATAATAATAATAATAATAATAAACAGAAGTATTGAAAAAATAAATTTCTATTGTCATTTTAATAACAGTATAAATTAATAAAAGAATAAAACCGCATTATTATTATTATTATTATTAGAAGTAGTAGTAGTAGTAGTAGTAGTAGTATTACTATTTTTATTAGGTGCACTAAATTATATGATTAAACAAAATATTAAATATTACTGTAGTATTATATTAAATATCACTGTAGTATTTCACTGTAAAATTTATTGTAATAATAATAATAATAATAATAATAATAATAATATTATAAAATATTGAACAAAATAAGAAATTACTATTGCAATTTCACTAACAGTATTTACGAAAATGTAATAATAATAATAATAAATAATAATGGTAGTAAAATGATTAATAAAAATATTGAACAAAACAGGAAATTGCTACTGTAATTTTCACTCACAAATTGAGTATTCAAGAAATCTGAGAAATTAAGAAATCTGACAAAAGACAGACATTACTATTGTAATATTTCACATACAAATCAAACATTTAAGAAATAATGTAGTATGTTTTTACAGTTCAGCTCTAAAATTGCAATACTAATATAATTTCTTCTGAATACTGTACTTGAAAAGTGGAGAAAAATGTCATGCTACTTTGAACAATTTCACAAATTTATCTGATCAGTCCCGCATGCAGGAATGTCATTTAAATGACGTGCGTGAAATATGAAGTCATAAATGTTCAGTTTGTTCATTATCGGACGCATCACTTAAGTGCAATTTAAATACAAACATCTGCCTCTCAGAATGTTCATTTGTATCAACAGGAGCACTGATTTCTTGTCAAAAATGCAATGATATTTTTGCAGCATGAGTGCATTATTGTGGCCAGAAACAGAAATGCATCACAACAGCTTGTAGTTTTACAGCCGGCCCGTGAGTGTGTCTGTCTTTGGTTAATCTGTGAGGAATTGTGGGCCGCTGCACGGTTGGCACACCCAGAGTTTGCGTGCCCCACATTCACAATCCCACTAAGTGCATTAAACATCAACAGACCAACAAAGCGCTGGCTCTCTGTGATACCAAACCCAGGTTTCTCTTTGACGGTCGGCATCTGTTTGCGATGCCCACAAGACAAAACATCACCTTGGCCGACCCTGCTTAGTCACTCTGTGGTCCTCTTTCTCCATAATGTGATCATTGGCTGAAGGATGGAGCTGTGGACGTGTCTTTTGTGGCCCCTGAAAGCATTAGTAGCAGGGGCCGGTAATGTTAGAGTCGCCCTGGGAGCTGCAGTCTCTGTTAGTGACTCTGAGAGGAGGTGCAGATGAAAGATAGATGCTACAGAAGCATCCAGAGCTCGCTTTCTCACACCGGCTGGATCCCTGCTCTAGTTCTGCTCAAAGCTGCTAACCATAAAGTAAAGTAGACTGTTAAAACCCTGCTGGACTGATGTGAACTATGTGGGTTAAACTGGTTAGTAGGGTTGTGCTGATTTACCGTAAATCACACTTCAATTTCTTGCCATTCTTTTTCTAATGATACTACACTGATAATTATTTTGGCTTTTTTATTTTTTTAATTCTAGGTAATTCTAGTCTCTATTTATTTTTTTTTTATCATCTAGGGTTTGGTAAAATGTTTTAATTGTTTTAATTACTGGACTTTAATGGACTACTGGTTGAAAGAAGTTTCTTCTGCTCACCAAGGCTGCATTTATTGGATCAAAGGTACAGTAAAAACAGTAAATTGTGAAATATTACTAAAATTTAAAATAAGTTTTCTATGTGAATATATAGTAAAATGTAATTTATTTCTGTGATGCGCAGCTGAATTTTCAGCATCATTACTCCAGTCTTCAGTGTTACATGATCCTTCAGAAATCATTCTGATATACTGATTTACTTCTCAAGAAACATTTCTGATTATCAATGTTGAAAACAGTTGTGCTGCTCAATATTTTTGTGGAAACTGTGATACATTTTATTTTTTGATGAACACAAAGATCAAAAGAGCAGCATTTATTTGAAATGGAAGTCTTCTGTAACATTATAAATGTCTTTACGGTCACTTTTGATCCATTTTGATCAATCTTTCTCGATTAAAAGTATTAATTTCTTTAGAAAAATGGTACTGACCCTAAACTTTTAAATGATAGTGTATGCGTTAATCATTCATATAATTTTCTAATAATAATAATAATAATAATAATAATAATAATAATAATAATAATAATAATAATAAAAAAAACAGGATTTTATTTTTTTAAACATTTTGTAAAATTATAAATGTCTTTATAGTCACTTTTGATCAATTTAATGCAGCCTTGCTGAGAAAAAGGATTAACCACTTTTAGAAGAAATGGGATTGATCCTAAAACTTTGAATGATACTTTAGTGTTTCTATCATTCACATAATTTGCTAATTTTCAACAATCATAAACATCTTAAAGACATATTACTGGACAAACGCAAACAAAGCAAGAGATGATTCGTTAAATCTTGACATGCTTTGGCATGTGCGTCATATTGTGAGGTAGTTTGCGATGCACAGCATGACTGCTCAGTACAGGTTTAGCTGATTAGTACCAAACAATATGATATGCAATGCTATACATGTCAATATTCAATGCATTCAATCCTAGTTAAGCACTCAGCGTCAGAAACTCAACATGAGTGTCCCGTGTTTAATGGACGTGTGGAAAGCGTCCTGTGTCGTCATTGAGAGCAGTTCTGCTGATCAGGCCTGTTTGGAGGAAACTAATCTCTGAAGAAGACTGTAATTGCAGCGTTTTCTGAGTAATTCGATCAAATTGGCTGAAGAGTGACGGCTGGCAGGGACGAACGCGCGGCAGCAGACACAACGGAGCTCCACGCAGCCAGAGACATGATTAGATTTGAAGAGCATGTCCAAATATGTGTCAATCTCTCTTGGAAAGCGTCCAAATGAAATGAGATTCAATTAGGCGTTCAGGATGAAGCAGAGTTGCTCCAAAATGTCTGACTGATGACGGACTAGAGCCAGCCGAGAGAGTTTGACAGGAGCTGCTGGAGTGGAGCCGTGCATGTGCTGATTTACAGAAGAATCAAGACAATTAGTCAAGTATTATCTACAATTTCCATTTGTTTATCTGTGATATTGTTAGTAGCAGCAGAGATTCGGTGCTTTAGCATGCGACAAGTGACTGTTGGACTGACAGCATATGAAAATTCCTCTTTAAAGCAGTTTAACAAATCAAATCACAGTCACTAATCAATTAAAAAAAAAAAATAATAAAAAATAAAAAAAAGATACTGTTCAAACCTAATCTAATCTATATACACATACAGGACTTCTGTTGGACTTTATGCAGGAACTGAATTTAAATGGCATGAATAAACAGGTTTAACCATAGCAAACCATATTCTATTTCATCTGGTTAAAATAGCAATTAAAGTAAATAAATTAATTCATTTAATTAGGCTTTACTTGTTTGTACAGATGCACTAACATAAATAAGTAAATAAAGAAATAAAGAAATAAACTGCCGTTACTACTACTAATAACAATACATTTTATTTTCATTATTATTGTTCTTGTTTATTACTATTTTTATTGTTATTATTATTATTATTATTATTATTATTATTATTATTATTGCCATGTTTGTTTACAATTATATTTTTGGCCAAATATCATTATTGATTTTTTTTTATATGACTTGATTTCATAAACCATTGGCATATTAAGTAAATTTATCTGTATAGTCCAAACATTTCAATATTTTTACTGTAAAACAAGACCAAAGATGACTGAACCCGCATTGCATTACTAGACGTCCCTAGCTGATTAGACGAAGTAGTCAGGCCACCATTAGTCTGATTTGTAGTTCATATGAATGTGTAATTTGGTGAGGTGGGTTCCTGCAGATGTAGTGGCGGGTTCGGTGACACACACAGACATTAATAAGCAGCGCTGAGCTCTGAGTGTCAGCGGCTGATCCAGCAGAAAATTGCAGTATTGATCCTGTTGAGATTTGGCTGCATGGCCGTTTTTCCCCACAGGCCAGAGCTGCACTTCTGCTCTCCACAATCCACACGGAGCAAAACAGAAGACGAGGAAAAAACTCAAAATAGAAAATACAATCCTGCACTATGAACTGAATATGCCTACAAGTTCTCATTTGTTATAACAAAATATGTGTGCTTCCTTTTGTTTACATTTTTGTGGAGGGTGAAATTTGACCTTGACTGTTCACTTATAAAATGTTGTTACAGTCTCTAACTTGTTTATTCATATTTTTACAGTTTTAGAAGAGAAATAATATTTAATATTAATACTAATTTTTATTTTGCTGTTGAAATTTGACCAGATTTATTGTCTTGATGTTTTTACAGATTTAGATGGAATATTATTATGCAAGGCAAGTTTATTTATATAGCACATTTCATACACAATGGTAATTCAAAGTGCTTTACATAATATAGTAATCGATATTACAATAGTAATAATATTACATTTGTAATATAGAATATAGGGCACAAAAGGAGTTTCTTCTCAGGCAATCTACCTTATGAACAGTTAAATGTTCCCCACATTATGCAATAAAAATGTGCAATAACCTTATATTTATTTGCTACCACCTCCATCCTAGCACATCCCTGCATCTCATTCTATTCTATTCCATTCTATCATCTATAGCACAACTGTACATACAATTTATTTATTTTTCAATTTATTTTTAAATTTTTGTCTATTTATATTTACATGTGTATTTTTAATTTTTTATTCTAATCTGTTTTTTTTTATTGTCTGTGTGTTGTTGTTGTCTCTGTGTACTGGAAGCTTATGACACTAAAACAAATTCCTTGTATGCACAAAAGCATACTTGGCAATAAAGCTCTTTCTGATTCTGATTCAACACTGTAATAATATTACAACACTTAAATATTTTTCATTTATAATGAAGTTCCATATCCATCATAAACATTCATCCTCTTCTGAGTAGTTAGTTAAATACAAAAAGATGTAAAGATGCAGGAGCTGAGGAGAATTAATGGCATTTTAAGCTATGATTCCCTTGTGTACAGTATGAACCCTGTCTCAAGAGTTTCACCTAAGCAGATATAAAAACAGATTCAAATGAGTCAATATTTGTCCTGCAATAAGAGTACAGAGCTCTAACATGAATGTATAACACAAACCGAGCGGCTGTGCTACCCTCCCACAGTCAATAGACGTGTTAGTTGTTCCTCCAGTCCTGTGTGTGTTTAGACAGATGCATCTCCAGAGCAAACACAAATGCGCTGAATGCATCAAAATCCTAAACATTTCCTTCTTTGGCCGAGTGTGTGCTAAAACAGCAGCCCTGCGCTGACTCATGAACGCCAATGAGAAAATGTGACCTGGAAATCTGTGCTGTCAGCTACTTGAGCTCAGAACTATAAATCTACAGAGAGAGAATCTGAGGAAATAAAGAGCGAGAGGAAACGAGGGACCGAGAGCTTATGAATGCCACAGGGCAGGAAAACAGAAACGCTGACAGAATATGAACATCAGCACATTATATTTCATACACCATATATATGGGAGATTCTTCCATGTGTGGTATTTTGATCTTTAAAACTTCTTCTAAATATCTATCAGTGATGTGAAAACATTTAGCAAATTAACAAATCTGACCATGAGCTTCATCAAGTGGATTTTTGTATGTGATGTTAATGAATGTTTTTCTGCTTTTTAGATAAAAAGTTGAATCAGCCTTGGGTTTCTAACACCACAGATTAGTAGTGTTCACTTTGAATGTTAAAACTTTGATTTTTTTTTAAAGAGAAATTTGTTGTTGTCCAATTAAAATGCTCAAATAGTAACCGATTTTGTAACAACCAAAAGCTCTCAGAGCATGACTTTAAAAAAAATAGATAAATAACTTTGATCTTTTCTCTTGCTCTCAAGTCACTTCTTATTCACAAACAGAATATCTTTTAGAATACTAATCCACTTGTTTTCTAAAATATTTGAGATTGATGAAAAAAAATGAATTAAAATATTTTAATATTTATTATTTTTAGAATATTTAAGAAAATGATCTGTCTGCCTAATTTTTTTATTTTTGTAATATTTACAATGTTATTTAAGTGTATACATTTTAAAAAAGTTATTTGTAAATTCTATTTTAATAGCATAAAAATAATAAATTAAGTATAATAAAATGAGATCTTTAATTTAATTAATTTAAATTTTTGAATTATTTAATATTTTGTAATATTTAAAAAGTTATTTTTAAATCATTTTAAATTACATGTCAATATATTATTTTTATTTTATACACATTTTAAATGTAATTAAAAATTATACAAAAACTTACACATGCACACTCACTCATACATATAAACACATACATATACATATATACATATATATATATATATATATATATATTAGGGGTGTCAACGTTAACGCGTTAACGCATGCGATTAATCAAAAAAATTTAACGCGTTAATATTTTTTTAACGCAAATTAATCATGTGATAATGCTTGACCCCAACTTCTTCCCGTCATCGCAGCGCGGAAGGTTATCTATCAGTGTGTGATGAGGGTACAGCGAGCCAGTGTTGCCAGGGTAACGGCACAATTGGGCTATTTTGAAAATACAGTCGCGGGAAAAATTACAGAGCAGCGGGTTGCGGTTTTTTGGGCTATTTTTATAATGTACCGCGGCCGCCCAAAGTGTATATAGACAAATAAAAATTAAAATAGATCCTTTTACTAATGTGTATTATAGTTGGAATGTATACCTGGCAACTTAAGAACGGAGAGGCGGCTGTAAACATCACAAACAACGTGAGTTTCAGCAGAGCATACACGTTAAGGCTTTTACACAGCAGAAATAAACATGACAACAGCCACTATAGATTATATAAGATAATAAACACACGATTACAATAGGATATTTGTATGTGATTTTCTTGAGATGAATGTGTACATCTGAAATGCTAATTTGTGCAGCGATATAAAAGGCTATAAATAGCATATTTCAACTACAGTAAACGACCAAATTCCACATGTGATCGCAAAAGGAAATTATTACAAACACTCGATGGTGGTTTAAAGTGAGTTCTGAGTAAAAGTGTACTATTAATCTCATAAATTGTCTTATGAAGCATGATGCTAATATTAGCTCTAATGCACCTGCAGAACAGGTCCAATTCTTCTTCATAATGCATTTTGTCATAATACTTCACGTAAGGTCGCAAGAAAATGTTGTTGTAGTATTTATTTAGAAATACTTTTGATAATAGTCGGGTAAATGTAAACTGGGATTGAAGCGATGTGGCTTGGTAAACATTTTATTGCCAGTTTAAAGGCCGATAATGGCTGAATAAAAACAAATGAATAATGATAAAAGAATAATAAGGATTATGTCTCATACCTGGCGGAGGTGTGAAAGGTTCTGTTTCCTTAAACTAGTTTACATTACATTAGTTACATTTCTTTATTTCAACATTTACAGGTAAATCCTAGTATTTTAAATTTGCGATTAATCGTGATTAATCACAGTCCAGGACTGTGATTAACGCGATTAAATTTTTTAATCGATTGACAGCACTAATATATATATATATATATATATATATATACACACACACACACACACACACACATATATAGGTGCATCTCAAATTAGAATGTCGTGGAAAAGTTCATTTGTTTCAATAATTCATCTCAAATTGTGAAACTCGTGTATTAAATAAATTCAGTACACACAGACTGAAGTAGTTTAAGTCTTTGGTTCTTTTAATTGTGATGATTTTGGCTCACATTTAACAAAAACCCACCAATTCACCATCTCAACAAATTAGAATACTTCAATAAAACGACCAATAAAAAAAAAAAAAAAAAAAAAAAAAAAAAAAAAAAAAAAAAAAAAACATTTTTAGTGAATTGTTGGCCTTCTGGAAATTATGTTCATTTACTGTATATGTACTCAATACTTGCTAGGGGCTTCTTTTGCTTTACTTACTGCCTCAATTTGGCGTGGCATGGAGGTGATCAGTTTGTGGCACTGCTGAGGTGGTATGGAAGCCCAGGTTTCTTTGACAGTGGCCTTCAGCTCATCTGCATTTTTTGGTCTCGTTTCTCATTTTCCTCTTGACAATACCCCATAGATTCTCTATGGGGTTCAGGTCTGGTGAGTTTGCTGGCCAGTCAAGCACACCAACACCATGGTCATTTAACCAACTTTTGGTGCTTTTGGCAGTGTGGGCAGGTGCCAAATCCTGCTGGAAAATGAAATCAGCATCTTTAAAAAGCTGGTCAGCAGAAGGAAGCATGAAGTGCTCCAAAATTTCTTGGTAAACGGGTGCAGTGACTTTGGTTTTCAAAAACACAAATGGACCAACACCAGCAGATGACATTGCACCCCAAATCATCACAGACTGTGGAAACTTAACACTGGACTTCAAGCAACTTGGGCTATGAGCTTCTCCACCCTTCCTCCAGACTCTAGGAACCTGGTTTCCAAATGAAATACAAAACTTGCTCTCATCTGAAAAGAGGACTTTGGACCACTGGGCAACATTCCAGTTGTTCTTCTCCTTAGCCCAGGTAAGACGCCTCTGATGTTGTCTGTGGTTCAGGAGTGGCTTAACAAGAGGAATTCAACAACTGTAGCCAAATTCCTTGACACGTCTGTGTGTGGTGGCTCTTGATGCCTTGAACCAAGCCTCAGTCCATTCCTTGTGAAGTTCACCCAAATTCTTGAATGGATTTTGCTTGACAATCCTCATAAGGCTGCGGTTCTCTCGGTTGGTTGTGCATCTTTTTCTTCCACACTTTTTCCTTCCAGTCAACTTTCTGTTAACATGCTTGGATACAGCACTCTGTGAACAGCCAGCTTCTTTGGCAATGAATGTTTGTGGCTTACCCTCCTTGTGAAGGGTGTCAATGATTGTCTTCTGGACAACTGTCAGATCAGCAGTCTTCCCCATGATTGTGTAGCCTAGTGAACCAAACTGAGAGACCATTTTGAAGGCTCAGGAAACCTTTGCAGCTGTTTTGAGTTGATTAGCTGATTGGCATGTCACCATATTCTAATTTGTTGAGATAGTGAATTGGTGGGTTTTTGTTAAATGTGAGCCAAAATCATCACCATTAAAAGAACCAAAGACTTAAACTACTTCAGTCTGTGTGCAATGAATTTATTTAATACACGAGTTTCACAATTAGTTGAATTAATTTATTAATTTAATAATTTATTGAGATGCACCTGTATATACACACATGTATATAAACACTAGTGCTGTCAAATTGATTAATCGCATCCAAAATAAAAGTGTTTACATAGTGTGTGTACTGTGTACTGTATATTTACATGCATATTTATAAATCAACTATAATTATAAATATATACATATTCCTTTTTCAAAAGAAGTCTCTGTTTTTTATACATTTCTTAAAAATTACTCTGAGGACAAAACGCCCCAATATTTGAAGAATCACACATAAATCAGCACAAACATGTCATGACACCAGCCTGTCGGACTGAATATAACCAGAGACTAAAACGGCGGCTGTCAGGCGCTCTTTGACCCTGATGAGCGTCAGACACTCGCAGCGCTCTGCCATCCCAGATCTGACCTTCCCACGCTGCATCCTGCTTCCTGTTGTGATCCGAGGACACACACTCCACAAAAGCAGACCTCATCTATTACTACTTCTGTAGTCAAGTGGCCACATATTGACACATATGCATGTTTTGAAGAACACAAAATATCTAAAGTCCAGCATTTTGTCAAGACGCTTGTTTTTACAGAATAACCCAGCAGCACATGAAAACGAGACCCTATATAAAGAACAAAGTGGCACGTCCTCTTGAAATCTCTCTTTCCCGGCAGGAAGGCTTTTCCGAAGCCATTCTTTACGAGCTTTGCCAAAGTGAGTGGCATTATCTGTCACACGCACACACGGCCAGCTCATACCGACGTCTCCATAGCTTATGGAAATGAGCCCCGGCCGCCAATTGAAAACACTAAGAGATGAAATCTGCGAGACAGACACAGCGGGAGAGAAAATTCAAGACACAGGCCTAAATAAACAGCCCAATCACACCGAGACACATCCCAATCATTATGGAGATCCATCTCACTATAAAGAGAACCTATAGTGTGTGTTTGTGTGTGTGTTTACTAAAGAAACAAGCCACAAAAAAAGGCAGTGTTTTACAATGATTTCACATTGAAACCTTATTGCTTTCGACCTTATTGACTTCCACACTGACGAAGGCAGCAAGCCGAAACATCTGTCATTTGTTTTTATCTCCTGTTAAAATAAAGAGATTTTTAGAGTGCAGACCTGGAGTTACATTTAATATAAGAAATAGGTCTTTGCACCTACAAAAGCTGGGAGATCGCAGTGAGTGTTGAAATTGATCTGTACTTATAAAAAATACATAAAAGAAAAAGGTGATCATACTAAATTATATTTTAAATGACTAAAACGTCTTGCTGACAAATGGGTAAAACAGTGCTTTTAAGAGATTTTAATGATTTAAAGTTACACTTAATTAGTATTTTAGGGCTGAACTGTGACCCTAATTAGGGTCTTTTAATGTCATCAAATGATTTTTGTTTTAAACATGCCTGATTTTTTGGTATATGAACTGTTACAGTGAATTAGATTTTTAGATATTGAAAATCTATAATATAAGCCTTTCATAAAACTACAGCAACATCAATAGGATAAAAGACACCAATATTCAATGTCACAACCATACATTTTAATGCATACTGTAATAATAGTACTGCTACAATGTCTGTTTCCTAACACAACATGGATGAACTATAACAGCAAGTCAGCTGTGTGGATGCTAGTACTGGACGGACAATATTCATTTCTCATTTTTAGTCAACACTTCATTGTTTCAACTGTGGAAAGATTATAAACAATGTCTACAAGATAAGTAATGGCATTAAAATTATAGTATTTTATAAAAACGAACATTTTACAATCAGATTGTGAGTAAAATGTACTTTGAAACAAAGTAAACGTTACTTGAGAATTTCTAATTAAAGTCACAAAGAACTGTGTGAAGCCTCTTTTCAAGTAAACCCTACTCCAAATTTAGTTTCAGTGCATGTTAGCATGTTAACTGAAAACAAAAAAATGTGCAATTTGACATTCATAAAAAAATAAAAATAAATAATAGACACATTTTTACGTTTAAAATGTCTATAATAACCTGGAGAAAGTTATCTATTAGCAAAATGGGTCTTTTTCAGTTTCAATTTGGTGCATTGCTATCAAAAACATCTAAAGAAAATTTGTATATTAAAGGTGCAGTTGGAGATCTCGGAAAATGCTAACGTTAGCCTGATAGCACTGAAAGCGAACGTCCCATCCTCCCTGCAATCGCCGTCCAAAGCCACGCCCCCTAAACGCACATACGTTCAAAGAGCAGAATACCAGAGACAACAAATTACTACATCAACGGTTTCCAATTACAGTCCTCGCGCCCTCCCTGCTCTGCACATTTCATATGTATATCTTATCACGTCCGACGGTTGTTCTGTTCGATCGTAAGTCATAAGTGCCCTGTGAAGTGGACATCACCAGATATTCCGCCATGATTCCAGTTCAAAGCGTATGTTCCATACAAAGGGTATTAAAGAGTGCGAGACGTGAATTTAAATTGCATTTATTTACAGAGGTATATATTCAACGGATTTCCCCTGTTCAGGGAGTAGGGAGTAAAGAACACTGTGTAGGGAGCATGTCAATCGGAACACAGTTCATGCGCGTAGCTCTCTTCTAACGAGCTGGTTCTCTGAATCAGGTGTGTTAACTAAGCGAGACATGCAAAATTTGCAGATCGGGGAGCGCGAGGACTGGAATTGGGAACCGCGCTGGTCTACATCATGTCATTCACCGGTGAGAAAACTTTATAGCACAGTTAGTAAAAGTACTACAATACCAGGAAGGAAGATTGGGTTGTTGATGTTTGCCTGGCATTCTCGCTCTGTCTGCACAGCGCGTGTGATCGCGCTGATGACATATCCTGTCTGCGCAAACAGGGTGCGCAGAGGTATGCAAATACATACGTTGACTGGCAGGTAGGAAAGCCAATTAAAACGCTCGAACCGAGCGTTTTGATTGGACAAACATTTCTTGGTCCTACACCTTCCACAGAATATATAAATGCAGATAAATACATTTAGACCACTTAACTTAATGATTGCTATCAGGTTGTGAAGAGACTTTCAACCAGAATAACAAAAAATGTTTCTGAAGACAATCACCTATTGCACCTTTAATATATATTATATCCATGCAATTGTGCATGCAGATGCAATTTAGCACTGCAATTGTGCAAATATAAAATTATGCACACACTGGGGTTAATGCTGTAGCGCAAGTTTAAAAGTAAAACTTTAAGTGTCTGGCCTCTAGCAACTCTTGGAGTGATAAACTGTTGTTTTTAGAAGACTTCAGCAGAAAATCTTCGAGGTCAAGCCCATCTGAACTGCTGCAGAATCCAGTCTAATGAAGACCAACCTGACTGTAAACACATTCTGTCCGATCTGTGATCTCTATCTGAACTGGCCCGTTTCCACTGATTGTGAGGCAAATGACTGTTACCACATAACCTGCCCACAGACAAGCATTTATGAGTCTAACATCATTCTAGAGCTGCTGGATTAAATGGGAATCTGCACTACATGCTTGAAGTGCAGACAGATTTGGTTATTATAATGCAATCCTTGCTTTGTTTTGCTTTTTGAGTTGTTTTTGTTCTGAAGGCTGTACGTGGTGAGGTGAACAACTTAACATCAGTTTTGAATATAAAACATCACCTTATCAGTTTTAACATAGCATTAATTTTCTACTGATCTTGAGAATGCATGAGGAATGTTAGCTTCAGCTAATACACTGTAAAAAAAAAAAAAAAAAAAATCTCTTTTGAAGTGAATTTGTTTAATGCACACAGGAAACCTCTAAACTTTGGTTGAGTCTACGCTTTTTGCTTAATTTCTCTATTAGCCTTGAATGTGCTAAAATAGCTCAAATTTAATGAATTATTAATTCATATCACGTGTCCATTGTTTTGCCAGTTTATATCTAAACATTAAGGACCCAGAAGCAAGTTTTCCAAGGTAAATCGAGTTTATACTCAATATACAGCCTATACAATATAATAACTTTCCAGTACTACATATGTGATTGGAATTTTATCTTATCTAACTAAGAATTGTGGAAATAAAATTGGAAGATTTTAATCCTTACCTTTTTTGTTACTTTTTTAATGAATTAATACATTTACAATAATTCAGACACTAAATAAAAATATTTTTCATGTAAAATATTGTCTTTCTATGGAATTGGCTTTGGTTCAGATATTTATATTGAACACAATATCAGTGTTAATGCTTTTCAAATCAATTTAAATAAGACAGGTATTAATATTAAGATTTTAGTTTTTTTTTTTTTTTTTTAAGCATTTCTTAAGAAAATTCTACAAAGTGTGAGTAAAACGTACTTCGAAACAAAGTAAACTTTACTGGGAATTTCTTATTAAAGTCACCAAGAATTGAAAACATGCTGTTAAATTTACAAGAAATTTCTGAGTAAAAATTGTTTCCTGGCTCTTTTTAAAGTAAATCCTACTCCAAATTTGCATGTCAACTGAAAACGCAAAGAAAATAGGTGCAACTTGATGCCATTTTTAATTAAAAATACAAAAACTAAACATTTTCATGTTTGAAACTTCCATAATAACCTGGTGAAATTTATCGGTTATCCTCACCATTCATCTCAATGGTAATATCAGTGTTTTTTTAAGTAGCTATATTTAGTAGTGTTCACTTTTCTGAGCATTATGATTTCATGAGTATCATTCGACAGTACAGTAACTGGTCCTCTCATTTATCAAGGTCTGTTGTTTATTAAAAAGAAGCGTATTAATCAAACTGCCCAAAACAGCATGTGCATCAGCAGTTTAAAGTTATGCTGTGTGCACAGATCTGTGCAAAGCTTTAGGGGACCGTTACTGCAACAACATCCAGACACTTAACGATCAGCTTTATGAGATTTTTGTTGTGGATTTGTGTGAGTCATCAAAAAACATCTGGCTTTGAGTCTAAATTTCAGGGATATTTGAAGTGCTTCATCCACTGAAGCAGAGCGATGAGGAGAAATAGTTATAAAATGCAATAAACACACACCTGCGAAAGCATTAATGTGGAACTTTGCATCCACCAAGAGAGCAAATGAGCAATGCATAATAGTTTAATCAGAATGTTTTTTTTTGTTGTTGTTGTTTTGCATGCATGCAAACAGCGGTTTATGGCCAGAATGCTGCAGTGTGAACAGACTTCATGCTTCAAGTCAGAAGTCTGACTATACTATCTGGGGGCAAACTGGCTCTTTTTGAGAGCTGACTTCATCTACTCTGCTTGCATTAATTATTCATTGGGTGGGTGAGTGAATGGAGAGCGATCCTGTCCTCCTGCCGGCTCAGATGAGATGCCGTCTCGCTCTTTGGCCCTGAATAGCAATGCAGTCTGTATCTGTCTCCCGCTGCACGCTTGGCTAAACTTACAGACTGTGACGATACTCTTAAGCCGTACTGAGTCCTTCTGAAAAAAATCTAAAAAGTAATCTAAAAAGTAGTGAGAATACATTACCTAAAATGAGTATCTAAATTAATTACTGCAGTCTTTCAGTTTATAAAGCTAGAGTGAAAACAGTGTTTGTTTCACAAAACCTGTATTTCTGTCATGTTGCAATTTCTTACATGCATAAAGAAGCATATTTAGATATTTTGCATTGTTTGCACAGTTCACGACAATCAAGCACATTTCCACCCTACTTATTAATGCATTGCATTAATATTTTCTATTCAAAAACAATGTTAAATTGTTCTCCACATGGAGATTGTTTTTAACAAAGTTGATTTTGCCAAACTGCATGGAAACCAATGGGGATGATTTGACCCCAAACACCATTATAAAGTTTGCACAGCCTTTCCAAAATGCATCCGTGTCAAAAGTTTGCATGCATGTTTATGACCCTAAATGAGAAAAATAACCTAAATTTCAAGCAGTTTCAAAATCCGATGTAGGCCATTTGACCGCAGCTCAAACTGAGGATCTATTTTATAAACAGCAGTATCTAGGATAGGTGCATCTTAAAATAAACAATCTCAATTACTGCTGCAAAGAACAACTAAGATATAACAGCAAATCACGCACACTGAGGTACTGCCGTAGTGCTTATGTAGAGATGATTTATTCAGAGGAAGGAGAAAACAAAGCTGCACATCTACTGTACGACACTGCTTCCCTGGAGAAACCAGACACATTTCTTTGTTTATCATCCCATTAGGAGAAACAGAGGGTCTCCTGAGACGCCGATGAGCCAAACAGTTGGAACAGACCCTCTGAGGTTCAGTACAGGGACTCCTCACACCTGTGGGCCCCAGAGGGCCCTTAAATAGAAATGTGGATGTACTTGAGCGTCTGATGAAACGTGGGAGCGGGAAACACACCAGAATGGTGTGCAGGAGTGAGAGATACAGTATGAACGACACCGTTTATCAGCTCTAAACACTAAAAAATAAACTGTAAAACTGAGGCTGATGCTATGCAGGATCTCACTGCAATTTAAAGCGGTTGTACAGGCACAATAAAACAAGGACCCCTATTATGCTTTTTTTGATTTTACCTTTTCTTTGTGTAATAGAGCTCTTTGTTACGGAAGATTGTTTACACAAAAAAAAAAAAATAAACAACTTGCAATTCTTTTTTTTTCCTCTGAATTGAGTTTATATGTATATTACAATTTTGTCCCCCCTCCCCTCCTCTCCTCCCCTCCTCTATCTTGCAATTCTGTTTGTCACAATTCTATTTATTTCTGTTTATACGTCACAATTCTGTTTGTCACCATTCTGTGTTTATATCTTGCAATTCTGTTTATACTTCACAATTCTGCATTTTTATCTTGCAACTATTCTGTTTATATCTTACAGTATAAAAAGCAATTATTCACATTCTGAATCTTTAAAGGTCAACAACAAAAAAAAAAAAATCACTGTTAAATGTTTTAATGCATGATTCTCTATAAATGTTCCTATAAATTAAAAAAAAAAAAAAAAAAGAGACACTTCCTGTTGGATATCCTGTTTCTTGTTTAAATATATCAGATGGAAAAAGTTGTTTTGTATTGACTTTATCAGGCCAGCAGCTTTTGCATGTGTGAAAACGGAAAGGAGTGAACAGGAAACACTTTCAGGCTCAATCTGACATAACAACCCAACTTCAACATTTCTGCTGTTTTTCCCAAGATATACTGACTAATGAAAAGTTAAGGTCAAGTTCATAGCAGAGGGGTTCTGGGTTCGGGTTCTGTGCGACCACACCTGCAAAACAACTTCCTGTTTCTGGGTTTCTCTGAAACCACACCATAAACACAGAGAGGGCGGATCACTTCCGGACGCAGCCGTTACACACCCACCGCTCGAGTAAACCGTTTTACAGTGTGTTTCTGCCATGTGACTGGAACGCATGCAAGAGAAGTCATGGCTGCATGAAAGCAAACACAACTAAACCATCAGGAGCTAACTTAGCTTTATTAATATTAAAAAAGTATAGCTAAAAATGCTAATAAAAATATAAATACATAAATTTAAATAATATAAGTACATACATGTGCGTGCATATTAAGTGCAAACAAATGGCATGAAGCCTTTAAGTATCGAACAATTAAATAAAGCAGTAAACTGCTTTAAGTTTTAGAAGTAAACCGTAATACAAATTAAATACAATAAAATACAATAAACACAAAAAATGTATTAATATATTTAGTAAAATATTTTGGCAAAATATTCAGAGTTTAGCCTGACCATATAGTCAAATTATTAATAAAAATAATAAAAATGAATAAATAATATATTTCTTAGTAAAACATTCTCAAAATATTTAAGTTTAAGTAATAAGCCATATATTCAAATATGTTTTTGATTTCTCAGCTCAACATCAAATCCACCCTTTCAACCTGCAGGTCTATTTGCACAACATACTTTCAGATCCAGTATGCATTAAGTTAGTATCATTAACATGAGTATAACCGTGAATACTAGCAGCTGTTTACCAGTGTAACTAGGTAAAACCTGAAGAGAACAACACTGCTTAAGATGTGAAGAACGCAAGTCGCTCTCTGAAGGCAATTTACTCAGAGAAGCAGCAATGAGATGTGCATTATAGTGCATTATGCAAATGAAACATCATCAGTAACGGTTGACTTCTGCGAGAGAGAACGGGCGGCTTTCATGCCGCTTGTGACAGAGTTCAGACCAGACCAGCTTTACAAGTGGACTCATGTGCGCTTCACTGGTTCAAAACAGAGCTCAGAAAGCTGCTTTCAACCAAACCAAACTCTGATGTCAAACCAAGCTCATGCAAAAACACCCTAATATGCTTCAAGTTAGCCTGAAGAATATGAAAAAGAATGTAAACAGAGCACATTAATGTATGCAAAAGGGTTTAAAAAAGTAAGTGCATATAGTAGATTTAAAAATAAGAATATGGCCTTTGTGATATTACAGTAAACTATTTCACTTTAAAATAAAAATTACACGATACACAAATTATATATAGTTAAGTTTTCATTTCAAAGTGTATAGAATGATAATCAAACTAATAAATATTACTAAGTAAAATAATTAACTAATTTTCAAATAAAATACTTAAGCAAATAACTTTATATTTACATTTATTTAGATAATATTATTAATAATTGTGCACTTTTAACAATACAGATTGTGTCAAAGCAGCTTTACAGTATCAAATAGGAAAATAGTGTGTCAATAACGCAGAAGGACAATATAAACACTCAATTTTCAGTTAAAGGCAGTTCATCATTGAATTCAATGATGTCATCGTCCAGCTCAGTTCAGTTTAATAAATAGTATCTGTCCAATCAAGTCGACGATATCGCTGGAAATTAAGTATCCACAACTTTTTTGATCCACTTCAAATGTTGACTATATAATATAATATAATATAATATAAAACTTATATGTATAAACGCACACAAATCTATATAACATTTTATATTATTGTCCATACTAAGTTTTTTTTAAGTATAGAGTATGAAAATGTAATTAATAATAGAAATGCCTACAGTAAAATGTAAAAAATAAATAAATAAAATAAAAAAAAATTATATATATATATATATATATATATATATATATATATATATATATATATATATATATATATATATATATATATATATGTGTATGTATGTGTGTGTGTGTGTGTGTGTGTGTGTGTGTGTATAAGAAGTTACTACAGTAAAATAGTTAAACTTTAGAAGCAAATATATTATGTACATTTATGTATACATACACATGTATATTTATATTATTGTATACCAATAATAAATTTTACTACAGTAAAATATTACAGCAAACTATTTAACTTTAAAATAATAAAAATAAATGTATACACACACAAAATACATATACACATATATATACAGTGCCGAGAAAAGGTTTTTGCCCCCACCCTTGTTTTTTTATTTTTTATTTTTTTTTTTATTTTTTTTTTTTTTTGCATATTTGTCACACTTAGATTCAGATCTAACAAATTTTAATATTACGCAAAGATAACCCGAGTAAATACAAAATGCAGTTTTGAAATGATTTCATTTATTGAGGGGAAAAAAAGCTGTCCAAACCTGCCTGGCACTACGTGAAAAAGCAATTGACCCCTAAATGTAATAACTGGTTGTGCCACCCTTTGCAGCAACAACTGCAATCAAGCATTTGCAATAACTGGCAATGAGTCTTTTACATCGCTGTGGAGGAATTTTGGCCCACTCTTCTTTGCAGAATTGTTTTAATTCAGCCACATTGGAGGGTTTTCGAGCATGAATGGACATGCCAAAGCATCTCAATCGGATTTAAGCAGACTTTGACTTAGCCACTCCAAAACCTTAATTTTGTTTTTCTTGAGCCATTCAGAGGTGGACTTGCTGGCGTGTTTGGGATCATTGTCCTGCTGGATAACCCAAGTGCGCTTGAACTTGAGGTCACAAACTGATGGCTGGACATTCTCCTTCAGGATTTTCTGATAGAGTGCAGAATTCTTGGTTCCATCAATTATGGCAAATCGTCCAGATCCTGAAGCTGCAAAGCAGCCCCAGACCATCACACTACCACCACCATGTTTGACTGTTGGTATGCTTTTTATGAAATGCTGTGTTGGTTTTATGCCAGATGTCAGGGGCGCCGCTAAGGGGGGGAAGTTAGGACGATTCTAAGGGCCCACCCACTTTTGGGGCCCACAGAGATCTGTTTTATTAGTAGTAACAGTAGTAGTAGTAGTAATGCAAATCAAGGAGTGAATTACTCATCCACTGTTTAAAAAAAAAAAAAAAAAAAAAAAAAAAAAAAAAAAAAAAAAACCTTTCCCTGGGTTTGAAGTGTATGAAGCTAAAGGTTTTTGGGTTAAGGTTCATAATGTAGAACATTTTTAACATTGTACACTGTATGTGCATAGGTAGCTAGCAAACAAGGAATACAGCGGTTAAGCTAATAGTCACATTTAGCTGAGTAATATCATGATTGAGAAATGTTGGATACTGCTGGAAATGCTGGTGCTATGGGGTATCCTATTTATTATTTTAGGATTTTTTTGTTTGCCCCAGTGAAGCATTTCTATTAATATAACTGATTAAGTAGTCAAAATCTTTCCATATCAGCAGAAGAGTGTGGTACAGAAAGTCTATGTCCATAGAACAGGTTCGGAATGAATGTTACTGATACCCAGGGTGCGATTTGTGAAAAAAGCAGAGGGGGGGATGCTTTTGAAAACTTTTTTCTCTCTCCATAGGTGGAAGGTAATAATAGCCTAAGTAACCTAATGTTAGTATAATCTGTTAATAACGCACATCATAAACCCGTCTTTTTAGGCAAGTAATAGCCTATATAACGGATGTCATTTCATGAAATGTTTTTAATATGACAGAAACTGTATTTAACGTGATCACAATCTATTAAAAGCATTGTAAGTTAGGCCTATTAATTGTAATGATTTCATTTCCACGGTTATTCAACCAACGAATAAATTATATAGAGAAAGCGAACAAAGAACAGTATCAACAGAGCTTTTTGAAACTCTGAATCAGTTAAACCATTGAGTCACAAAATGATTCACTGTTTCGAAGCACTCCAATCGGATCGCGTATCACGAATCATTTGATTCAGAACGGGACTTCAAAGCGCGTATCGCGATTCATTTGATTGGGAACTCTGAGCGAGATTGCGGGATGTTTTTATCCCCACCGGGGATGAAAATATTTTAGCAGAGGCAGAGAAATCCCCCCCCCCATGATTATCATGTTTCTCGCACTGAAATCATGCGTTTTAAACCATATTAGTTTAAACTTGTGATATACGGTTTTCTGAGAGCACACATAGGTCAGGAAGCAGACAGACTGGCTAAACCGACCGTCTGCTAGCCGCCTCACATCACAGAAGTCAGTTAATTCTCAGCACATAGAGACTCCTTCACCTAGATATCACACTATAGAGACTGTGTCTGTTCCCCGTACTAGAAAATACAGAAAACGTCCAAACCAAAGTAATAGTAACAATTTAATTGATGTTCAACAAATAAAAAATGTTTACAATACAGAGAAACAATTGATAAAACTTGGCTTACTGAATATCCGGTCCCTTTCTACAAAAGCACTATTTGTAAATGATATGATCAATGATCATAAGCTAGATATGCTTTGTTTGACAGAAACATGGCTAAAACCAGATGAATACATTACTTTAAATGAGTCTACCCCCCAAGATTACTGCTATAAAAATGAGCCACGTCCAAAAGGTAAAGGGGGAGGTGTTGCTACAATTTATAGCAATATTCTCAGTATTTCTCAGAGGGCAGGCTTTAAGTATAACTCGTTTGAAGTTATGGTGCTGCGTATAACATTATCTAGAGAAACACGTGTTAGTGATAAATCCCCTGTGATGTTTGTATTGGCTACTGTGTACAGGCCACCAGGGCACCACACAGACTTTATTAAAGAATTTTCTGATTTTCTATCTGAGTTAGTACTGGCTGCAGATAAAGTCTTAATTGTTGGTGATTTTAATATCCATGTCGATAATGAAAAAGATGCATTAGGATCAGCATTCATAGACATTCTGAACTCTATTGGGGTTAGACAACATGTTTCAGGACCTACTCATTGTCGAAATCATACTCTAGATTTAATACTGTCACATGGAATTGATGTTAGTGGTGTTGAAATTCTGCAGCAAAGCGATGATATCTCAGATCATTATCTAGTCTTGTGTAAACTCCATACAGCTAAAACTGTAAATTCTACTCCTTGTTACAAGTATGGTAGAATCATCACTTCTACCACAAAAGACTGCTTTGTAAGTAATCTTCCTGATTTATCTCAATTCCTCAGCATATCCAACAGCGCAGAAAAACTTGATGATGTAACAGAAACTATGGACTCTCTCTTTTCTAGCACTTTAGATACAGTTGCTCCTTTACGCTTAAGGAAGATCAAAGAAAACAGTTTGACTCCGTGGTATAATGAGCACACTCGCACCCTAAAGAGAGCAGCCCGGAAAATGGAGCGCAGCTGGAGGAAAACAAAACTAGAGGTATTTCATATAGCTTGGCGGGAAAGTACCCTATCCTACAGAAAAGCATTAAAAACGGCTAGATCTGATTACTTTTCGTCTCTTCTAGAAGAAAACAAACATAACCCCCGGTATTTATTCAATACAGTCACTAATTTAACGAAAAATAAAGCATCAACAGGTGTTGGCATATCCCAAGAGCACAGCTGTAATGACTTTATGAACTACTTTACTTCCAAGATCGATACTATCAGAGATAAAATTGTAACCATGCAGCCGTCAGCTACAGTATCGCATCAGATAGTGCACTATAGATCCCCTGAGGAACAATTCCACTCATTCTCTATTATAGGAGAGGAAGAATTGTATAAACTTGTTAAATCATCTAAACCAACAACATGTATGTTAGACCCTATTCCATCTAAACTACTAAAAGAGCTGCTTCCAGAAGTCATAGATCCTCTTTTGGCTATTATTAATTCATCATTGTCATTAGGATATGTCCCCAAAACCTTCAAATTGGCTGTTATTAAGCCTTTCATTAAAAAACCACAACTTGACCCCAAAGATCTAGTTAATTACAGACCGATCTCAAATCTCCCTTTTCTGTCAAAGATACTAGAAAAGGTAGTATCCTCACAATTATATTTCTTCTTAGAGAAAAATGGTATCTGTGAGGAATTCCAGTCAGGATTTAGACCGTATCATAGTACTGAGACTGCTCTCATTAGAGTTACAAATGACCTGCTTCTATCATCTGATCATGGTTGTATCTCTTTATTAGTTCTACTGGATCTTAGCGCTGCGTTTGACACTATCGACCACAAAATTCTTTTGAATAGACTAGAAAACTTTGTTGGCATTAGTGGAAGTGCCTTAGCATGGTTCAAATCGTACTTATCTGACCGCCATCAGTTCGTAGCAGTAAATGAAGAGGTATCATATCGATCACAAGTGCAGTATGGAGTACCTCAAGGCTCAGTACTAGGGCCGTTACTTTTCACGCTTTACATGTTACCCTTGGGAGATATTATCAGGAGACATGGTGTTAGCTTTCACTGTTATGCTGATGATACTCAGCTCTATATTTCTTCACGGCCCAGTGAAACACACCAAATTGAGAAACTAACGGAATGTATAGTCGATATAAAAAAACTGGATGACTAGTAACTTCTTACTGCTAAATTCTGAAAAAACAGAGGTGTTAATTATCGGACCTAAAAACCCCACATGTAATAACCTAGAACACTATCTAACACTTGACGGCTGCTCTGTCAATTCTTCTTCATCAGTTAGGAACCTAGGTGTGCTGTTTGATAGCAATCTTTCATTTGAAAGCCATGTTTCTAGTATCTGTAAAACTGCGTTTTTCCATCTCAAAAACATATCTAAATTGCGACCTATGCTCTCAACGTCAAATGCAGAAATGCTAATTCATGCGTTTATGACCTCAAGGTTAGACTATTGTAATGCTTTACTGGGTGGTTGTTCTGCACGCTTGATCAATAAACTACAGTTGGTCCAAAATGCAGCAGCTAGAGTCCTTACTAGAACCAGGAAGTATGACCATATTAGCCCGGTTCTGTCAACACTGCACTGGCTCCCTATCAAACATCGGATTAATTACTTATAAAGCCCTGAATGGCTTAGCTCCTCAGTACTTGAGCGAGCTCTTATCACATTATAGTCCTCCACGTCTGCTGCGTTCTCAAAACTCTGGCCATTTGATAATACCTAGAATATCAAAATCGACTGCGGGCGGCAGATCCTTTTCCTATTTAGCGCCCAAACTCTGGAACAATCTACCTAACACTGTTCGGGAGGCAGACACACTCTGTCAGTTTAAATCTAGATTAAAGACACATTTCTTTAACCTGGCTTACACATAACACACATACACTTCTATTATTCAAATCCGTTAAAGGATTGTTAGGCTGCATTAATTAGATCAACCGGAACCGGGAACACTCCTCATAACACACGATGTACTCGTTACATCATAAGAAGAATGGCATCTACGCTAATATTTGTCTGTTTCTTTATTATTCTGTTTCTCAGTCCATGTCCGGATCAGATGGTGGATCGGCGCCGAGAGATGATGTCTGCGACCCTGATCGTCAGCGGAGGCCGGACACCTGGATGAGCCCCGGGGACATATCCCGAGTGAAGGCCTCGACTTAAATACAATAAAACTTAAAATTAAACAAAATAACTATAAATATAATAAAATACCTAACTACATAATACTATTATTGTTAGAAATTGCAACAATATAAAAATAGAAATATAATACATTTATACATTTAAAATTTAATTAAAACAATAAGTAAAAAAATAAACAATAATATCCTGGCCAGAGGAGAACTGGCCCCCCGACTGAGCCTGGTTTCTCCCAAGGTTTTTTTTCTCCATTCTGTCACAGAGGGAGTTTTGGTTCCTTGCCGCTGTCGCCTCTGGCTTGCTCAGTTGGGGACACTTAATTTTTTACGATTAACGTCAATTTTATTTCATAGATACTATTTAAACTAAACTGAGCTAGACAATGACATCTCTGAATTCAATAATGAAATGCCTTTAACTGAAAATTGAGTGTTTAATCTTATTATTATACATTACTGACACTCTATCCTCCAATTTGATACTGTTAAGTGCTTTGACACAATCTGTATTGTTAAAAGCGCTATATAAATAAAGGTGACTTGACTTGACTTGACATCCGAAGCACACGGACAGAAAGCGGCTGTCACAGCATGTGAGTACTGTTTTCATTCACAAACAAGCTTACGTTAAAAACACTTAACGCTTAACACTTAACTTAAAACGCTTAAGTTACAAAAACAGTCCTTTATGACTGTGAAGGTAAACAGCTGGGAAATAAATCGCATGTTTATTTTAGATCTGTGTGGCAGCAGCAATATACAGTAAATAAATCAATAAATCCACTGCTCTGTCTCCTCTGAGGCTGCGACTGTAAATAGTGTTCTGTGCTCATCTGTGCAGCCAAAGACAGAACAGTTAGCATGCTTTGCTCAAACTTTCACCATGGCGTTAGAGAACTGGTACAACGTTGTCACTTGTGAAATCAAAATGACGGCGCAGTGGGTGGAAACTTACAGATTAAGGGGCGGTAATATTATAATGAGATCCCTTTTCAACGTCACTAGGGGAGCGAGATCAGACGCGCTCGTTTTCTCAGATGCTTGCAGAAAAAGGCTTACCAAAACAAAGTTACTAGGTTAATCTTTTTCATGTTTCTTTGGTTGGTAGATACACCGGGGACCTGATTATAGCACTTAAAACCTGGTAAAGTCAGATTTTCATGATATGTCACCTTTAAGCATATTAATGATATTCTAGGGAATTGTGTGCTTCTAATTTTATATCAATAGTTTAGACAGGACCCTTTTCTGACAATGCCTCCGTGTATAAGGCAAGGTTTAAAAATAAATAAAAAATAAAGGATTGATCGAGACAGTGTGGAAGAATTTGACTGGTCTGCAGAAAGCAAAGTCCTAATTCAAGCTGAACACCTCTGGTGTAACTTTAAATGCAGATCTTGAGCCAAAAACTCATCACCAAACACCAATGACTTGTACATATAGGTACAGTCAGTTTAGACACTTCCAAAACTGTTGCAACAGAGATGGAAATACAATTTTTAAATGCATGAATTATGTTTCCATCTTTGTTGCCACAGTTTTGGAAGTGTCTTTTTTCTGTTCTAAAGAAAGGGGTGTCCCAATACTTTTGTCCATATAGTGTATGTACAAGTCATTGGTGTTTGGTAAAGAGTTTTTTTTTAACCTTGCCTTATACACAGAGGCATTGTCATGTTAGAATAGAAAAGGGTCCTCTTCAAACTGTTGCTTTAAAATTAGAAGCACACAATTCCCTAGAATATCATTATATGCTTAAACATTAAGATTTGTACTCATGGAAATTACTAAAGTAGTCAAACCTGTTCATTAGAAGGGGGTGTCCCAATACTTTGGGCAATATAGTGTATGTTTAGTGCGGTAGGGGGCCCAACCTCATATTCTTTCATAGGGCCCAAAATTGTTAGCGGCGCCCCTGCCAGATGTAATGGGACACACACCTTCCAAAAAGTTCAACTTTTGTCTCATCAGTCCACAGAATATTTGCTCAAAAGTCTTGGGGATAATTAAGATATTTTTTGTCAAATGGAAGACTTGCCTTTGTGTTCTTTTTGGTCAGCAGTGGCCCAGTCTCTTTCTTATTGTTGAATCATGAACACTGACCTTAATTGAGGCAAGTGAGGCCTGCAGTTCTTTAGATGTTGTTCTGGGTTCTTTTATGACCTCCTGGATGAGTCGTCGTTGTGCTTTTGGAGTAATTTTGGTAGGTCGGCCACTCCTGGGAAGGTTCACCACTGTTCAAAGTTTTCTCCATTTGTGGATAATGGCTCTGACCGTTGTTCGCTGGAGTCCCAAAGCCTTAGAAATGGCTTTACAACCTTTTCCAGACCGATACATGTCAGCTATTTTGTTTCTCATCTGTTCTTGAATTTCTTTAGATCGCGGCATGATGTGTTGCTCTTTAAGCATGCTTCACTTTGTCAGACAGGTTCTATTTAAGTGATTTCTTGATTCAACAGGTCTGGCAGTAATCAGGCTTGGGTTTGGCTAGTGAAATTTAACTCTTAAATTTAAATTAAATTTAAATTAAAACTTAACTTTCTAAAATAATGTGGTTAATCACAGTTCTTTTATGATTTAAGAGGAGGGGGCAATTAATTTTTCCCATAGGGTCAGGTAGGTTTGGACAGCTTTTTTCCCTTAATAAATGAAATTTCACCTTGTCCGTCCAAAAAAGATGTTAACTGTTAGCTTCTCTCACAGCAGCAAAAAAATTGCTAGCCAACCGTTGGAATCCTCCTTACACGATGGACAGACGAACCTGGACTGTGTATTTGCTGGACATCATCTCGACGGAACTCTCAACTCATATACATGGATCTAATGTGAAAACTGGAAATTTATGGCATTCAGCTTTTAATGTTGTCATCTTTTCTAAAATCTTTGAAAAAATTATTTCATTGTTATTTATTTATCTATTAACATTAATTGATTTATTTATTTTTTTTTTGTATTTTTTATTTATTTATTTATTTTTTTAAGTATACCAGGGGGTGGGTTCTAAATTTGCACAGCTGCTTTTTGTTTTATATTACAGTTCCCAGAAGAAAATGTAATAAACAGTTGTAAACAAAAAAAATTAAATGAAATCATTTACAAACTGCATTTTGTATTTACTTGCATTATCTTTGTGTAAGATTAAAATTTGTATGATGATCTGAATCTTTTAAGTGAGACAAATATGCAAAAAAATAAAATAGAAAACCGGAAGAGGGCAAAAACCTTTTCACAGCACTGTATATACACTTATCTTTAAAAACTTTATATAAAAAGTTACATAATAATATAAAGTATACAGTATGATAAATTAGTCATATAAAAGACTACTTTTAAATATTATGCTAAACTTTATAACTCAAAGTAAAATATATATGCTGCATCATAACGGTTAATGGCAAGTTTGTCAGCAAACAAAACACATTTTATTTTCTCTGACATTTGAAAAGCGATGCTTCATTATTTATTACTCTGTGTTACAAGAAGTTGAAAACACACTGATGTACAATCATTAACACGACTGCAATTTATTTGCTCTTCGCTTCGTTCTGTAAACAAAGTGGGCAGATATTGTCACTCCCACACGAGCTAAACAGGAAAAATGATTCAAGTCCTTTGAGCTGTAATGATTTCTGTGTACCACTGTTTCATTAACAGCCTAATTGTGTTGGTAATGAACAAAACACCCTTCCCAAAAGCAGGGCAACACACTAAACATCCAGTTAATTAAAAACTATTTCTACCAATGTCGCCCCTGTGGAAAATCACTCGCAACGGCTGAATGAACCGAAGATGCCGCTCGCAATCACTGGAACCAGCAGAGCACCATCCTGATGAACCGTGTCATGACGGCTGAAACATGACGCTTCATTTCCAACGCTTTTGCATTAAACAGCATTTCTGTGAAATGAGCTACTTGCATGATTTGCATTCCTGCTCTGACCTTTATTGAATGAAGAATAACTCACAAATATAATAAACATACTCTGTGAGGCACTAAATCCAATAGAAGAGCTCAAATCAAATCACAAATTCAGATATTTGAATACATTTTCCTGCAGTTTATGTTCTCAAACAATCACAATGATGTTTAGCAAATACTATTGCATCATGTATACTCATGAAAGGCATGTCTGGGTCACATTTCATCCCAAAAATAATATTCATCTTATTTTTTAATAAACCTAAAGCCTATTGTTGGACTTCACTGCTCAACTATCCATTGTATGAATTTTGATATTAAAATCACATTTTCAGTTGTGATTTACATTAGATTTTTAACAAATAATACTGTCATGAATACATCATAAACATTAAAAAAACAAATATTTTTCACATTACAGCAATAAGATGTTTTGCATTATTGAAATGGGATTAATCAATAATCCTAATAAATGCTTAATTTTCTTTTGATATTTGGGAGAAAAAAAAGCCTGTTCTTCATGATTTCATGAGATTCACCAAAACCATAATAATAATTTTAAAAAAAAAAACATAACTGACCATCACACTTGTATAAACATCATATAAACTTGAGTTGAACTGATCATGAAAAACATTTCACAACATGATACGGTCCCTGCTAAAATAATTCATCGCCTAACAGTTTGTGCTTCTCTTTGAACACTGAATGCGAACAAAAAGCAATCAGAGGAATAAAATCACGCTTTCAACACTATTGCACAATAGATTTTGATTCTGACCAATCAGACCAGAATAAAAGCACCTCAGAGATGAGATGAAGGCCTAAAGCAATAAGACTCATCCTTTCTCCATGGTCTGGGTTCAGAACAGCTTCATCTTGACTACCACACAGAATTACCTACAACAAGCAAAAACTATGTTTACAGTGATGCACGTAAATGGACGTCTAGAGGCAAAACAATGCAGACGGTTACTTACTGAAAACAAATTTACAGAAGGACTGTTTTATCCATTAAGAATTGATTGGTTCATAAAACATGGGAGTTACATACTAAAACAGAGTCAGACTGGATGGATTGAAAAGTAAAATGGATTTTATCAACATGCATAAATGTTTAAGCATTATGGACATACTTTCAATATGTGCTTTTACTATTTTTACTATTATGTCTTATCACACAGACTTCTGTTGTAACTGCATGACTGTTAATGTAATTTTTGCATGCTTTCAAAAACAGAGGTACATATCGTACAAAAACAGTTTTTTTTTTTTAATCTAGTGAAGTAGATTAAGCTTCAGATGGAGCCGAAGACACAATCATTATTCTTCCACAGCAATAACATCTTCAGTCGTCATCTACATGACAACAGAGAGCGCAGCGCCAAAGGCTACGACCACACAATCGGATGACAGGACTGAACTACAAATGACAGAACAACACTGAGAAGAGAACGCTGCCAATAAACACACATAAATGGGTGAAAAATCAGTACTTATCAGTCCTGTAAATGGAATAACCTGAAGGAAAACTAAGCGAAAAAGCAGTATGACAAAAATCTTCAAAAGCTCTATATCCAAAAAGAGTCATTTTACATCATAACACATGTAATCTTTTTTATTTTATGCAATATTTTATTTTCATGTAATTTTAAAATACATTTATACTTTTATAAACATTCTATTTATTATATATATTAGGGGTGTCAACGTTAACATGTTAACGTATGCGATTAATCTAAAAAATTTAACGCATTAATATTTTTTTTAACGCATTCATTTGATAAGGTTTGATCCCAACTTCTTCCCATCATCGCACTGCGGAAGGTTATCTATCAGTGTGTGATGAGGGCACAGTGAACCAGTGTTGTCAGGACAGCAGCACAAGTGGGTTATTTTGAAAATACAGTCGCGGAAAAAATTACAGAGCCGCGGGTTGCGGTTTTTTGGGCTATTTTTATAATGTACCGCGGCCGCCCAAAGTGTATATAGACAAATAAAAATGAAAATAGATCCTTTTACTAATGTGTATTATACTTGGAATGTATCCCTGGCAACTTAAGAACGGAGAGGCGGCTGTAACATCACAAACAACGTGAGTTTCAGCCAGACCATACATGTTAAAGGGATAGTTCACCCAAAAATGAAAGTTCTGTCATCATTTACTCACCCTCAAGTAGTTCCAAACCTGTATGAATTTCTTTGTTCTGCTGAACACAAAGGAAGGTATTCTGAAGAATGTGGGAAACAGAGCAGTTCTGGGGCACCATTGACTTCCATAGTATTTTTTTGTCTTACTATGGAAGTCAATGGTGCCCCAAAACAGCCTGGTTACAAACTTTCTTCAAAATATCGTCTCTTGTGTTCGGCAGAACAAAGAAATTCATACAGGTTTGGAACTACTTGAGGGTGAGTAAATGATGACAGAACTTTCATTTTTGGGTGAACTATCCCTTTAAGGCTTTTACACAGCAGAAATAAACATGACAACAGCCACTATAGATTATATAAGATAATAAACACAATTACGATAGGATATTTGTATGTGATTTTCTTGAAATGAATGTGTACATCTGAAATGCTAATTTGTGCAGCGATATAAAAAGCTATAAAGAGCATATTTTAACAACAGTAAACGACCAAATTCCACGTGATCGCAAAAGGAAGTTATTACAAACACTCGATGGTGGTTTGAAGTGAGTTCTGAGTAAAAGTGTACTATTAATCTCATAAATTGTCTTATGAAGCATGATGCTAACATTAGCTCTAATGCAGCTGCAGAACAGGTCCAATTCTTCTTCATAATGCATTGTGTCATAATACTTCACGTAAGGTCGCAAGAAAATGTTTTGTAGTAACGTTATTTATTTAGAAATACTTTTGATAATAGTTGGGTAAATGTATACTGGGATTGAAGTGATGTGGTATAAAGGCTGATAATGGCTGAATAAAAACAAGAAAAATGATAAAAGAATAATAAGGATTATGTCTCATACCTGGCGGACGTGTGAAAGGTTCTGTTTCCTTAAACTAGTTTGTCATGCATTTCATTTCAACACATTTACAGGTAAATCCTAGTATTTTAAATTTGTGATTAATTAAATGCGATTACATTTTTTAAATCGATTGACAGCACTAATATATTTTATATATATATATATATATAATATATATATATATATATATATATATATATACATACATATACATACATATACATACACACACACATACATACACACATACATATATACACATTTTGTAATATCTTTTAAATATACACACACACATATACACACATTATACACTTAAAAATCTCATCTCACATCTGTCTGTCTCTCTCTCTGTGTGTGTGTGTGTGTGTGTGTGTGTGTGTGTGTGTGAGTGAGTGTGAGAGAGAGAGAGAGAGATTTTTGGTGAAAATTAAAATAACCAAAAAAAACAAAACAAAAAAAAAACAAAGGTTTAGGTGACCTAAGCGACCTATTTTTGGAAATCTAAGACTATACACGCAGTACAGAAAAATCTCTACCAGCTGACACATTTCTACCACAGCATGGTCTATAATGCCAGACCGCCAAACCCTCATCAGAACCATGACAATGTCATTGTCTCTTTCTCAAGCGTCTGATTTTCTATAATTAGTACATCCATAATTACACGGCCAGTGTGTGGTGGAAAAAAGTAGAGGTTTTCAAGCACCAGTTTGAAAGTTGAAGCGATGTACTGAAGCAGACCGCAAGCTTAAAAGCTAGAATTTGAACTAGAAATCCTCCTGAACGCGCAGTGGAAAACTCTGGTCCCCAGCAGAGCGTTTGGCTGGGAGCGGAGCCGAGCGCATGCAGAGGTCACGTCCACCCGTGTCTGCTTACTGGAATCTGATGCAAAGCAACTCAAAATAACAAACATGGAGCTTTGTGCAACAAGCAAAACAAACAAACTGCTCCTTTAGAGACTAAACAACTGGTAAATCATTTGCTTTACTTGACCTTGATCCTACACTTTAACATTGCGCAACTACTGCTGTAGTTTTCCATGCACTAGATAAATCTTCTGCAATTGCATGAATATAATTTTGATAAAATATGAATCACAATGTTGCAACTCAAAGAGTTTTGCGCATTTGAAAAATTCTTGCATTCTGAAAAAACCCCCACAAAAATATAGCCTAATATTCACAGAAGCTGCAAGAGGCTCCACAAAACGTCAATGGAGTGACTAGAATTAGATCACAAATTAAAACCAGACGTTTTAATACATTTTCTCCTCAGTTATATTACAGCACATAATCACAGTGATGTTTATTATCGAATTATACTGCAAGTACACTTATGGGCCGTTCACACAGGACACGTTCCTGCATTCAAAACAGCCAGATGGAGCGCTTAAGCATGGAGTAAAACACACAGAGTTCGACAGGGTTACATGGAAAACCTGGAAACGTTAGGGAAATTTTGATTTGGGTTACTCCAGGGCTGGAAACTGTCATGGAAATTACTTTAGTAAAAAAAATATAATAAATAAAAATTATGTTGTTCAAAGAAGCCTCTTCTGCTCACCAAGGCTGCATTTATTTGATTAAAAATACAGTAAAAATATTAATATTGTGAAATATTATTACAATTTAAAATAACTGTTTTCTATGTGAATACATTGTAAAATATAATTTACTCCAGCGATGCAAAGCTGAATTTTCAACATCATTACTCAGTCTTTAGTGTAACATAATCCTTCAGAAATCATTCTAATATACTGATTTGCTGCTCAAGAAACATTTCTGATTATTATCAATGTTGAAAACAGTTGTGCTGCTTCATATGTTTGTGGAAACTACGATTAATAAAAGTACTGAATGGCAGTGTATTTTTACAGTTATATTCTTGCTTGCAAACCAGATTGGTTCATAAATTGGTCTTCACTAGTGAATTGGTCTGATTTTGCATTACTCCAAAATCCATTTCCAGTAACTATGAACAACTTCAAAGGTCATGGAAAATCGTGACAAAATTGAACTACATTTAGCTTGATAGAGTAACTTCAAAAAGACAGAAATACACACACACAAAAATAAAAATACAGTGCATGCGTGCAAAAAAATATTGCATGTGTAGCACACGTACAAAAAAAATGCAGGACTTGAACAACGTGTCCTGTGCAAACAATCAGTGGTCAGACAGTTGGTGGTTGCCCAGTTTTAAAGGGACAGTTCACCCAAAAATCCTCTGCAGTGAATGGGTGCTATCAGAATGAGAGTCCAAACAGCTGATAAAAACATCACAATAATCCACTGCTCCAGGTGTGTGTTCACAGTGTGTGTGTGTGTGTGTGTGTGTGTGTGTGTGCGCACTTGAATGGGTTAAATGCAGAGCACAAATTCTGAGTATGGGTCACCATACTTAGCCACACGTCACTTCACTTTCAATAATCAACCAGTAATCCACACCACTCCAGTCCATCAGTTAACATCTTGTGAAGCCAAAAGCTGCATGTTTGTAAAAAACAAATCCATCAAGCAGGGCTTGACATTAAGCATTGTCATGTGGTTGTCCTTCGGACAAGTAAATTTGTCATTTACTTGTCTGAGTATAAAAGTTACTTGTCCGGAAAGAAAAAAAAAATCAATTTAAAAATTGAGTTATAAATATAATTATTTATTGTAGTTATACAAAACACATTGTTTATTTAGTTAGATTTTTCTTTTTAAATGAAATAATGGACAAAATAATAAAGTGTGATAATACTATTATATTTTAAAATAAAAAGGGAGTATTAAATACAAAAACAATTATTTTATAGTAAACTTAAAAATAAAATGCTAATATTTACACACACACACACACACACATATACATATATATATATATATATATATATATATATATATATATACACACACACACACATATACATACACATCATTTTCAAACTTTAATTTTAAATTTTTAAATTAGAGTTCAATTTAATCAGTCAATTAGTATAATAAGACATTTGGGCTGTTACCAAACAAATGAAATCAGTATAAAAAAAAAAATAAATCATCTTTCCAATGCAGAGGAAACACAAGCTGCATCTGAAGTGGAATAGATATACTGTATTTACCCACGGTTAATGCAGCACTGAGGGACATGGAATGCTTTAACCTGCAGTTACAAATGAATAATGTTTTCATTCATAAAACATTGAATACTGACATTAGAAATTATTTAAAAAAATAAATAAATAAATAAAAACTGTAAATGTGAAATTAAAACCACCAGTAGGTGGCATCAATTCACTGTTAATAAGCGAGTCATTGCGACTGAACTGAATCATTTAAACGGTTGATTGATTCATTCAGGAACGAAACGCCGTCATGTTGCTCAGACTCAAAACAGTGCTGTGGCTGTTTTTGGAGTTATTTTTGTTGGTGAAATGGCGCAAAAACAGGAAATATGGTGTCTAAAAAGTAGGTCTCTTAATGTTAACTTCTTGCTTATTGAACTGTTATATTTGTAATCATGATTTTTGAAGCAAAAAAAAAAAAAAAAAAAACGGCGCTCGATCTTCGTGTGATATTTTCTGATCATTCTTCATGCATTGTAATACTGAATAATACAGTAAAAGAGCGCACTCGCACGTGAGCTAGTCTAATCTAGACTTCTTTACGGAATGTATGCGTGCACTCTGTAGGTGTGTTTTGTTTGATTCTTGCAATATACTCGTTAAAACAACAATTACGAAATTATCGCAAACGATATATATCGCACACCCCTATAACAAAGGCTATATCATAAATAAAGGCAGCCATTACTGTTTTTGGTATTGACTTTTTCAAGTTACTTGTCCGATTGGGCAAGTAAATTTCTCTTTCACTTGCCCGTCCAAAACATTCACTTGTCCCGGACAAGCGTTAATGTCGAGCCCTGATCAAGACATTTTTAACCTCAAACCATTGCTTCCAGCTAAAATACGAGCCTATAATCCATAATAACGCTTTCTCCAGTGAAAAAGTTTATCTCCTGTTGTCTCTCACATCAAAATCCACAAACACGTATTTGTTTAGAACTGTTTTGGCTTCTAAACAATCTGTGCAGATTTCTCTCCTGATTCAGATCAGACCACTTTTTGCACTGGAGGAAGCATTATTATTGATTATGGACTTAAAAATGCCTTATTGATGGATTTGTTTCTTACAAACATTCAGCTTTTGGCTTCTTAAGACACTAACTGATGGACTGGACTGGAGTGGTGTGGATTACTTGTGGATTATTGTAATGTTTTTATCAGCTTTTTGGACTCTCATTCTGACGGCACCCATTCACTGCAGAGCATCCATTGGTGAGCAAGTGATGTAATGATACATTTCACCAAATCAGGTGAAGAAAAACTCATCTACATCTTGGAAGGCCTGAAGGTGAGAACATTAAGGAAAATGTATTTTTGCGTGAACTATTACTTTAATAAACGATGCTGATTGAACTCTTATTCAACACAGAATTGACTAAATATTGACTAATTTTCAGCTCATTCACCAGCCTGTGCAATACATCAGTCATCACAGTTACTGTGGCAACTGAATCTAGCTTATATGTAACCAAGCACTAATCGCATCAAGTTGAGTTTGCCCATATTCAGAAAGGCAAATCTCAGCAGCGCAGGCTTGAACAGAAGAACAGCTGCTGTAATCATGACTCTCGTTTAGCAGCCGCTCTCCATCCTCCGTTTCAATAGCCAGAAGCTAATTGCGCTCTCCTGCCCCCTCACCAGCAGCTCCGAGGCCCGCGGCATCCTCCTCCGCTCCGAGAAGTGGAACAGGATCTTGGCTTTCCTGAGAGGAAGCGCTCATCAAAGCACACGGCTCCTCTCTCTCTCAGCCTCGGGCCGAGCTCTGCCAAGCTGCTCCTTGTAACTCTATCCATCTCGCAGAGCGGTGAACGCCCATTCAGCATGTCCCAACAGGGGATAAACCCTCCAGTCAGCGCCCCGTGACAAAAGCAGGGAGGCACTGACGAATGAGAGGCCATAGACTCGACAAGCTTCACATGCTCGTGGATGCGAACTGCAAATTCCTCTAGACTTTGAGCTCAAAAACTCATTTCCAACCTTCAGCGGGTGCCATGAGTGAGCTACAGCCAACTAGAAAAGATTATACACACGTATCAGAGAAAAGCATTTAGCTAAATAAAGAGTTTTTTTGCATCCATATATCATTTAAGCAAGCACCACCTTTGGCTCAAGTATATTACAATAATGAATAATGATAATGAAATTAATGCTGCAATGCAATGCAAAAAAAAAATAAATCATTATGGTACTAAAATGACTTCATTTTCTTTATGCAAAATATATTCTTAAATCAATAAGCATTGATCTATGTTTGAATGATGCAAAATAAGCATTGATAGTAAAATTAATGCCACAATGCAAAAAGGTCCCAAAATATGGTTAATTTAATTAATTTTAAAAAAAGTGATATTTATGCAAAATAAGCATTGATATTAAAATTAACGCTACAAGGCAAAACATCATAATGGTTCTAAAAAAGGATTTATTTTCTTTATGCAGAATATTTTGATATTATATTTGCAAAATAAGCATTGGTTTTGTTTGATTCATGTATAAGCATTGATTTATGATTGATTTATGTCAAATAAGCACTGATATTAAAATTAATGCCACAATGCAAAAGAAACAATGATCCAAAAACCGGCTTTATTTATTTATTAATTTTTTTTTATTTATTATTTTTTTTTCTTTATTATATATATATATATATATATATATATATATATATATATATATATATATATATATATATATATATATATATATATATTTTTTTTTTTTTTTTTTTTTTTTTTTTTTTTTACACAAAATGCTGATCTTATTTAAGCAAAAAAAAAAAAGCAATGATTTATGTTTGATTTATTAAGTACTTATATTAAACGTAATTCCACAATGCAAAACATCATAATGGTCTTAAAACAGGATTTATTTTCTTTATTCAAAATATGGTATTATCAAAATAAGCATTGATTTATGCAAAATAAGCATCAATTTATGTTTGATTTATGCAAAAAGCACTGATAGTAAAATTAACACCTATGCAAAACCCATAAAGGTCCTGAAACAGGGTTCATTTTATGCAAAATATTTTGATATTATTTATGTAAAATAAGCATTGATTTGCATTTGATTTATGCAAAATAGCTACTCATTTATGTTTGATTTATTAAGCACTGAAATTAAAATTAAGGCACATCAAACATCAAATGGTGCATTGATGCAAAACACCATAATGGTCCTAAAACAGGGTTCATTTTCTTAATGAAAAATATGCTGATATTATTTATGCAAAATAAGCACTGATTTATGTTTGATTCAGGCAAAGTAAGCAGTGATATTAAAATTAACACCACACTGTGAAACGTTATAATAGGCTTAATTTTCTTAATGAATTTTGCATTGAAATGTTTTCTTGAGATCCGTTCTTGAATCTTCACAAATTTCCAAACAGCTACAATGATGCTTCCAAGAACTAGTTTTAACATTTGTTTCAAAATGAGTTTTATTAGGCTAGTTAGATCTGGTTTCAGATTAGCTCGTCCTTGAAAGTCACACCAGAAACGAACACTGATTGGTCGCTTCACGTCAATCGAAGCATCCAATCCAGTCCTAGCAGGTGATTCTGAACCAAAATAAACTGCAGCTTGGATCAGTGAAACTCTAAGGGGAATATTTGACTTCGTTCACATCAAGCTTACTCACTGTTGATGGTTCAAGGAGAACATATGTAAAGTCAGTCCTTGTTTTTGAGTCCTTCAAGCCTAAAGCACAAAGCGCTGAACACCTGCTGAATGCAAATTCAATATTGGCTGAACAGATTAACTTTGCTTGACAAATGAGCAAAACTACCATACTTCAGCATCCACTGTCTGCCAAGACTGCTCCAAGAAAGGGATGGCTTTTGAAAACCATAGCAGTCGAGCAGTGATTCTCCAGGAGAGCTGATCTTCGTCTGCTGGATTATTAATATTTAATGGAGCTGTTTATGATGATTAGGTCAGACATGAATATGCATGGCTCTGACAGGAGGTGGCACAGAGGGAAGCCAGAGGCATCCGTGAGGCAAACACTGTGTAAAAACAGCACAACCTAAATAGTTAATTCAGCATGTGGCTTTAATAGTAACACTGCAAACCCTCCATGAATCACTGAAATGACATGCAAGTAGGTCAGTGCAGGTTAATACACATCAACAAGCAAACACAGTCAACATGCAATTAACTTAAAATCACGATTCGGATGATTATTCATTATTTTGAATTTAAAAAATGGTTTGTTTTCATGAACTTCCTTAGTCTCTGAAACATTTTTCTTTATTTGCTGATTCTCAACTCCTTCCTGACTTAAGTAACACCCACTTTTTGACCATCCAATCAATTCCTGATGCAAAAAATAAAGCCCCGCCCTAAATATGTCTTTGAATATCTGTTTTCACTTACGTCAGATTACAAAAGTAAAATGTACTGTAAAATGGTTTCTCCAGTTGTGAATAAAAAAAAAAATTAAATTGTACATAAGTTATTGGAGTGTATTTCAGTTTTCTACTTAATTTCATGTTTAATTCAATGTTAAATTTACTACCAATTTCTGAGCAAAAATAGTTTCTACACCAAATATTTTTCACTGTAAGTTGCGAACAACATTTCAGCCATAGTTTAGGCAAAATAAGCATTGATAGTAAAATTAACACTACAATGCAAAATGCAAAGCATAATGGTCCTAAAATATGCTTAATTGCAAAATATTTTGATATTTATGCAAAATAAGCACTGATTTATGTTTGATTTATACAAAAAGCAGATAGTAAAATTAACACTACAATGCAAAATATCAATGGCCCTATAATAGGTTTAACTACAAAAATATGTTGATATTATTTATGCAAAATAAGCATTGATTCATGTTTGAGTTGTGCAAAATTAGTGTTGATATTAAAAGTTAATGCCACAATGCAAAACATCACAATGGTCCTAAAACAGGTACCATTTTCTTTATGCAAAATACATTCTGATTTATGTTTGATTTAAGCAAAATGAGCACTGATATTAAAATTAATTCCAGAGCGCAGAACATCATAATGGTCCTAAAATAGGCCCTATTTTCGTTATGCAAAATATGTTGATATTACTTATGCAAAATATGCACTGATTTAGATTTGATTTATGCAAAATAAGCATTTACGTTTGATTAATGCAAAATGAGCATTGATAGTAAAATTTACGTCACAATGCAAAACACTTTAATAGTGAATTTTTTTAACAGCATTTTTTTTCAGTGTGGGTTGCGAGCAACGTTTCAAGTAGACTTTAAAGTCAAACGCACAAAAAAATGATTTGTTTTGTTGTCGATTATTTGATTTTCCCTTTCATTTTCCACTCCTGTCCACAGCAAGGTAAGAAACCCAGTCCAGCAGTGGCTTTCTAAACACCCCGCGGCTCTGGAACCCGTCCAGCGCTTCTGACACTGTGAAATATGATATCACAATAGAAAATTGAAAGCAGAATTTCAGCTATAGATAGCCATAAAAAGACATTTCAAAACGTTCACTGCACACTGGGAATGTACTGTGTTTCCACAGTTACTCATTTCACAAAGTCTGACTTCAGTAAGTTAGAGAAATCAATTATGTCAGCCAGCTGGACCTTAGTCTTGAACTACTGCGAAACCATATGAACCTGAATAAACAGCACTCTGACATTTACAGGAGAAATTCACCCGAAATGAGAACTCAGTCATTTTCTCTGCTTCATGTCGCTCCAAACCACACTTACTTTTTCTTCCCTCAAACACAGATGAAATTCTGAAGAACATCCTAAAATACAACGGAAATGCTGTCAAACTCAAAAGAAAAAAAAAAAAAAAAAAAAAAAAAAACACCAGAGTAAAAAAGTACGTATAACGCTTTATTTTTCCCCACTTCTGAGGTCACAAGAGTTTTCTGAGGAACAGACCCAATCTGAAGTCATTATTCACTGATAAACTCAAATCAGATCAGTCTTTAGACATCACATTAATGTTGGAAAAGATATTCTTCAAAATTTCACCTTTTGTGTCCCAGTAAGGAAAGTCACGAGGGTTTAAAGAAATATGAGGCTAAATGAATGACAGAATTTTCATAAATTATTATTTTCTCATATAGATTCGCTTTATATAAAATGAGACATGGACTTGTCATACACAATACCAACTTCAAACATTAAAGGTGCCATAGAACGGAAAATTGTATAGTTGAATAATAAGAGTTATGTACATGGAACTGACATACCGTGAGCCTCAAACACCATTGATTCCTCCTTCTTATGTAAATCTCGTGAATAAAAAAAGACCACTGAAAAACAGGTGAATCAGAACATCACACCGACTGTGACGTAACAGTCAGATCACTAATAGTTACGGCCTCAACATTTGCATATACCCGCCCATGTTCTAGACCAGCCGCCAGCCGAACCATCAGAAGTTCTGCAGGTATTGTGAAGAAACAAGCGAGGACAACAGTAAAAATGGCAGATCATGGAAATAAATGTCATGTTCCAGTCTGTGCAAGGGATGTGAAGTGCAGGGATGGGTTGGTGTCTCTATTCAGAAAGGCACGGAAAGCAAATAACGCGTTCTAATAAAATAACACGAGCCACTAAAGGGACATGGTTAGCTCCTTTCTAGCGGTAGCCTGTTACATTACAGTACATAAGATTTCACTTACCACATAAACAGAGTAAGGAGAGATGACCGAAGATGATGGCGAATGATTTACAGATTCTGAGCACCACTGACAAGCATCTGATCTTGTAAAATGTGTGGTAAGTACTGCCGCTCCATAGTATAAACAGAGTTTGTGCGATCGCGAATCTCGAAAGCAAAAGTGAATGTAAAAAGCGATCGTGCATTTGAAAGCAGTTTCAGTGCCCCGCATTTTAATAACGGCTCCCTGATGCCCGCATTTTATATACAGTGTAATTACCCAACGATTTAACTGCGAGAGAAAAATATATATTTTCCTCCCTGTGTTTACTGCCTGCTGTGAGCTACTGAAATGAGCCGCACTGTGAAACAGTCAATCAGTGCAGAGCCACACTGTGAAACAGCCAATCAGAGCAGAGCTCAACATTATTATTCATGATCCTTCCAAATAAGGTAAAAACAGACCATTTCATTGTAGAGAGAAATCCTAGGGTTGTAAATGCACATGTAAAACCGTTTCTGGAGAATTTTTGCCCTTACCTAAGCCACAAACCTTCTATGTAGATATCAGAGAACAATTTAAAATATTGTATCAATGCATTCTATAGCACCTTTAAATATGACAAAACTTATCTTGTCTTATGAAAAAAAAAAAAAAAAAAACCTTAAAAACAATGCAAAAAGAAAAAGCATAATGTTTTTTTTAAAATAGCATAGTTAAAAACTTAAGAGAAAATGATTAAAAAAAATAAAAATAAATATTTATATAATTTATATAAAATAAATATTTATATACATCTTTTCAAAATTATTTGTACAAAAAAGTCTTTTAAAAATCATTATTTTAAAAATTGTATTAAAAAAAAAAAATTGATTTTAATGCTGGAGGGATAAAAACAATATTTGGCCATGCAAAACTGGCTGCATGATGTCAGGATGTTGCTATGTGATTGCTACTGGACCACATCAAAATATCCCATACATTCTGCTTCCATTATATGCTGAAAACTACTTATTAAAGTGAAAAGCACAGCGCTCTCAACAACACATGTTCTGAGGAATCATTCATATCTGGAGCACAAACTGTGTGGCATGCCGAAGTTCAAAGCTTGACATCAAACATCAGCAATAAGTAATAATAATAATAATAATAATAAACAGCACTGTTTAGTATAAAAACAAAACAAGCACTTTAACAGCACTAAAGCACAACACTCAAAACAAAAAAGAAGCAAAGCAGCACTAAAGCTCATGTTTCAGTAATAACCAAAGTGTGTTGGGTGTGCATTTTCAGCTCTCATCCCCATGTGAGAGCGAAACTCATTCTGACACAAGAGCTTTCATAGCACCGAAAAAAACAGCTCTAACGATCATCTGTTCACCTGAAGACAGCAAACCTTCAGCGGTACAGTCAATGCCTGCATTACACATATCAAAGCAAGCAGACCAAAGGAGACTTTTATCTGGATTCAACCCAGCAGCTTCAAACAACTGCCACACAAACACACCCTGATCAGTGTCAGTTAGGAAAGTGACACAGCAGTCATTATCTACTCATACAGACTCTATGGATTCTAGCTTATGGAAAGGAAACAAAAGTATGGGGCAAGTTGTCATGTGCTTTACATGCAACTTTCTTAGATCTTTGTTGGCAAGTGGTTTGAAATTGTTTTGCATTTCATAATCATTTCACTCTTTCAGTCTTCGTTCAAAGCCTATAATATGCAAGAACAATAGCGTGACAACATGCCCCGCTACAGGTGTTAAAATCTATTTTTCCTGTGCAATAACATTGGAAATGTTCAGTTTTTTGTAGCCAAGACTCTTCAGTTCTGCCTATTTCTGAAATATGGGGGGGGTCTAAATCAATTACTAAGTCGTAATTATGGGATAAAAAGTCAGAATATTAAATATAAATACGAAATACGAAATAAAAAGTTGAAATTCTGAAATTAAGTCACTATGACATGAAAAGTGTCATCTGTCAATTACGTCAATTTCAACTTTTATGTCATAATTATGTCAATTTATTATGCATGTCATAATTTTAACATTTATTCTATAATTACAACTTGGTACGTCACCATTCTAACATATCTTAAATTAATGTTTCATCTAATAATTTTTAATTTTGTCATAATTCCAACGTTCTCTCAGCATTATGGCTTAGCAAGTCATAATTCCAACTTTTTATCTCATAATGATAACGTTTTATCTAATCATTTTCACTTGTCATAATTCTGACTTTTTAATCTATAATTACGAGTTTGTATGCCCTAATTTATAACCTTTTATATCATAATTTTGACTTCTCACAATTATAAAAGAATGTCAAAACTTCAATTTTATCTCATAATTATGGAATTAGCATTGTCGTAATTTTGACTTTTTATGCCATAATCATGATTATGTCAACTTACACTGAAAAAAATGACTCATTGAATTGACTAATTTTTTTTTTTAAGGTAAGTGGTTGCAATCAATTTATTTTAGCTACATTTAAATAAACAAATTTAGTTGAAAGTTAGTCAACTAAATTTATTTAAATGTAGCTAAAAATAAATTGATTGCAACCACTTACCTTAAAAAAAATTAGTCAATTCAATGAGTCATTTTTTTCCAGTGTATAAAAATTCTGACATTTTATTTCATACTAATAGATGACTTACTATGTGATAATTTATAACTTTTTGTGATAATTCCAACATTTTTTCTCTAATAATTATGGCATGTCAATTTCAACTTCTTATCTCATAGTTAGGCCTATCACATATCATTGTTTTGCCTTTTTGTCAATTTATAACCTTTAATATCAGAACTCTGACTTAAATCCCATAATTATGATGTTTTATCTAATATATTTTTTACTTTTGTGATAATTTCGACTTTTTGTCTCAAAATTATTACACAGCATGTCATGATTTTGACGTTTATCCCATAAATATGACTTGGCATGTCAATTTACCAAGCTAATGTGGCAGAAATGGGCTTTCATTGACAGCAGATCATCTCACCTCTTTGACTTTCTCCCTCCGCTGAAGCGTCTCGGAATCCGATGGAGTTCCCTGGTTCTTCCCCAAAGCTGGTTTGAGCAGACACTTTTTAAACGCCTCATAGCTGTAAGGGCTCCCGCGTTCCCCGTTATGAGCGGCCGAGGTGACCCGCTCGTCTCTGGTCGGCGGTTCCTGCGCCCTCGCCGGACTCCACTCGTCCTGCGCTCTACTCCCAACAGATCTCTCCACGGTTCTCGCTCCATGGGTGACCGAGGGCTTGCGGCTCACTTTGAGCTTGACATTCGCCCCCTCGCCCCCTTTTAAACCCGCCCGCTGATGCTCTGGATCCCCTGGCACCTTTTTGGAAAGTCCATTGTCGGAGCCCACGGTCACCGCGGGATTCTCGTTCTTGGAGAGGAAGATGCGCTTGAGGCGCACGGTGTCGGGTAGAAAGAAAAGTGCCCCGAAGCACAGAGTAACCAACCCCGACAGGAACAGCAGAAACACGAATTTCTGAGACAGACGAAGCCCCATGCCCGATGCTGAGACACCGGGTAACTTTCGGAGCACCATTTAAACTCTCCACTTACGCGTGACGCACGACGATACACACTTAACTTGGTTAGAAAGCGCAAGCGACGCGGCTGCCGTGCAAACTGAACTCTCTCCTGGTCAAAGTGACTAAATCTTCCTGAATCGATCGATTTAAGAGACCACAGGTGGCGTCAACACATTTGCGCGCAACAACAGCGTCATTGCGCGCTCACTGCTTCAAAACCAGCTTCCTTTAGTTTCAGAGCAGTCATGCAACATCTCATCTGGGAGACCGAAATGAGACTTTAAGGTCTTAAATGCCAGAGCAACAAAATGTTAAGCGCAGCTAAAACAATCTACACACTGTTAATGCCCATCTAAGACACCAAATTGAAACCATATGGACTAAAATCTACTCTTGTCAAGTTAAAGCAGGATTTAAGTAGCATATAGTAATATGCACAGCCAAAATACATTACATTAATGCATATTAAAACGCATCAAAAGCAAGTAAAGTGCCAGCAAACACACCGCTTTCTGAAAATGGCAATGATGCTCAACTGGTAGACGAAATTATGCGTTTATGAACTTTAATGCACTTTTAAAGTTAAAGCAGCATTTGTGAAATCTATATTAGTATGCACAGCCAACATGTGTCAGTAATGCATATTAAACACCTTATTAGGCGAGCAAATGCCTGCAAACACACTGATGATGATGATGACGCTTTATGAACTTAAAGCAGCATTAAAGTGGCCAATAATGTCATGCATGTATCACACATCAATCACATTACATGCTACGTCCCTACAAACATACAGATTTCTGAAGACGATGCGCAACTAGAAGACTAAACTGAAGCTTTATGAACGCAAATGTACTGAAAGCATCACATTCATGCATATTAAAATGCCTCAAAAGGCAAGTATCAACGTGGTTACACACAACGGCTTTCTAATGATGCTGCTGCTGATGAAGACTCATGGCCAAACACAGCAACACTGAAGTTTAAGGAATGAAATGAGACATCTCAGCCGAAAACCCCCAAAACTGCAACATCATGGGTTATTTCACAACATCTATGCGCGTTTGGCACGGTGCACACCACTCCAGGACACAAGAGCTGCAAAAATACATCCAGAGATCAAATCAAGAGCGTCAGCGAAGCGACGAGACGCCGAAATTCGGTCCAAGTGTTTGTAAAAACTGTTGGTTTCCTCTGTTTAAGCGCCGTGCATGCTCAAAACTCTCCTGTGCTCCGAAAGCCTACGTCCAATGCGTGAAGAAGGATGTTTGTGCTCGTAAAACGTGATCGACAGATGGATGGATCATTCTTCGGAAATGTAACCTAATGAAAACACGCCGTATCTTCTTCCCATTACCGCGCTTTCTCTTCCGCGCTCGCCTGGTTTATCGCCAGAGAAGAACGGAAGAAAATAAACGCCGATCGCTGCGTGGTGTAAACGCCTTGATATGAATCCGTTATGATCCGCAAACAGAAAGAGAAACGGAGCTCTGTGACTCCACGTCTATCCTGGGCAGTCTGCTGCAAACGCCTTTGATCAGCAGCAGCGGTGAGCGAGGGGGAGCGAGTCATTAACCAACGCGCGCAAGAGCGAGCCGACACATCCACCGTGTGGCGGGTTTGGGAAGTCAACTTGAAGAACGGGGCTTCTACTCCACAAGATACATTTGTATTTGCAAAGGGAATTATAAGTGGTAAGTTTTACCAGGTGAAAAAAGTGCACTTCCATAATGTACTTAAAGTGCTCTATTTTCACGCAATAATTTACATAAGAACATTAAAAATATAGTACTTTCTAGTACTTAAGTAAAATGAGAATTACTTTCATTTGAGTAAAAGTAAAAAAAAAAATACTAGATTTCTAATGCAATTAAGTAGCCTATTAAATGATATTTAATATGAAACGTAGAGATGTAAAAAGTACAATAATATGCTTTGGAATGTTGAGAAGTAAAAGTTTTCTAAAGAAAAACACTGATAAAGTACAGACACTTTTCAATTTTTCAGTTTTAAATGTACTTTTAACGCAGAGTAAAATACTTCACTACTGTCCGCCTCTGTCTAAGTGTACTCAACTGTGCTATTTTGGGACACCATGAATATGAACGAAAATGCACTTTTAACATACTATCTCTGTATTTAAAAAATGTATTTTACCACTTGTAGTCCACTTGAACCAACTTTCATACACTAGTACACTAAAGTGTACTACAAGTGGTGACTAAATACATTTTAAATACAGAGATAGCATTTAGTTCATATTCATGTTGTCCCAAAATACCACAGTTGAGTACATTTAGATGATCTTAAGTTTATCTTAAGAAGTATTAAAGAATCATTTTTAGTATATTAAGTACAAAATTAGTGCGCGAAAATAGAGCACTTTAAGTACATTATGGAAGTGCACTTTTTCACCTGGGTTAGAATTGTATATGGTTCGGAAGACCGTTTCATTTTAACCCGAATCGGCGTTCGATTAATCGATTCAAAAACCCGATTCACAAAAAGCCTTCTGAGAACATTTGATTTTCATTGCAAACTTGCCATTTAATCATTATGTTTTCAATATTTTAGGTTAGTAGAAAAGCTTGTTTATCGTCCAAATTATTGCTACATTCATTTTATCTGTATTCAAAAACTATCAAAATATCGAAGTTGTAAATAAAACATTTGTTAAAAAAAATGGTATCTATCGTGGCAAATGTCACTGCAAAATGCTTAAACGTGAAATACTATTTCAGTAAATTGTGAAATTTAGCAATTTCTAAATGGAAATTGTTTCTAAATGGAAATTGTTTTTTCTACCATAATAATGTCAATTATTAATACCGATTATAGTAGTAATGTTAACAATGTTGATTTACTCTCGCTGCTATGTGCAATATCAGTTTGACCGATTCCAGGGGCGACTCTAGGATTTTCATTTTAGGGGGGCTCAGCCCCCAATGAGGATATTTTATACACACACACACACACACACACCTGTTTACTGTACAAACACAAAATTTTACTGTTTGCACTTCTAGTACAACCCTCTTTTCTTAGCTCAAGTATGCAAACCTCTTTAATTGCCACATGTACTGGAATATGTATCACACTGAATGTTAAATTTTCAAATGATCATTTTATAAAGTATCCGTTCATATGTGCTTCGTATTCACTGGAGGAAACAGCTGTGGGTGAACGCAGCGAATTTAGGCTACTGTTGATTGGGAACCGATTGCTCCCCATGATATTTTATAAACTGTATTCATGACAAAGAGCTGAGCAGATGCAGATATTATAACAATATCGATAAACACACCTTGTCCTCTGTTTCTCGCTTGTCTGCGGATTGAAGAACGCGCTGAAAGACGGAGAGGAGCCGATCGAATCTGCCGCCGTTTTCATATGAAATTTAAAGGGGACTGAGGCGATCACGAATTCGTAGTTTGTGGAGCTAATCGCAAAATTTAGGGGGGCTGAGTAGTCATTTTAAAATGGCCTAGCATTATTCATTAAAAAGATTCGTTCGCGAATTGGACATCACAACTCTTTCATAACAAGTGCGGCATCAGAGCTTTTCTGTTGCCAAGACAACTCTGGTACCTTTCTTAATTTTCCTTGGCTGTCAATGAGAATTATGCACGCGCAGTAATATCTCCCACCACGATAGACACCATATTTAATTTTTCACATAAACAGTCTGTCCAATGGGTTGTACTATGGCATTATTGTGAAAAATCATACCTGTGTGAAACATTTTCTAGTGGCAAACGGCTTTGAAAAACACATGCTTGATGGCTTTGCACACACATTTAGCACTAAAAGCTTTGTTTTCTTCTGCAAAACATTAAATCTAGCCTGAATAGATGGCTAAACAGATGCAAGACACTTATAATTCAGTATGTGCACACACAATTCAATATGCAAATCAACTCAAAGGTACAAAGTCAAGTGTTTTCAACCATTTTGCTCAAGAAAGTAATGCATAATACCTGCAGTTCTCAATCCATTCCCATTCATCTCAGTGGATGATTATTGGCTGGTGCAGAACATACTCAATCTGCCATCTCTGCTCATGTGTTCAGATTGAACTACATTTCCATGTTACAAATCACTATAGGCCACAATTAAATTTAGGTCTTCGATAACTATTGACATATTTCAACAAAATACACAAGTAATTTTGAATGGTTGGCAGCTGGACTAAAGAGAAAAAAGCTTTTTCTAAATGCAGCCAATGGGCCTTACAAACCAACCAAGCCAAAGTTTTTGCGAACTTCCCTTCAAAATCCCACCCTCCAAGACCTTTCAGCCAATCAGATGACAGCAAAACTCAGGGCATGTTCACAGATTGGTTAAATAAACACTGTCTGCTTTATATGATCTTAAAATTATAATTAAAACAAAGTTTGAATCGAATCCATTGCACTGCTTGTTGTGAGAAGGGCCTGTACAATGTTTAATCACTCCTCTGGCACTTTGTCTAGATTTACCTCGGTTTAGCTAAGCCAAACGATTCACAAATTTAAAGCATATAAGCAACACCAAATCAAGGCAGCGATCAATACAGAAATTCAACAGATTTTCCAATCAAACCAGACAGAGACAGAGAGCAGTTTTCCTGCAACAAAACAAGATGAATGGTCCCGATTAATCAGGTGTTGATCATTAAGAAAAAACAACCAACCACAGCAGAAACAAAGTTAGTTAAAGGAAAGGTTAAGAAAAAAAAGTATAGTGCAACCGGCAGCAGAAAATTTTCATTCGCTGCTGATTGTTCGGGTCTCATGGGGCAGCTTTTTACAGGCCGTTCCTAATGGGAAATGTAAGCTTATTTCAGCACAGGATGTTTAATTCAGATGAATAGGAGATTCAGAGAACAGACACTGTGCAATGACCTGCTCTACAAAACCTCAACACAATAAAATGATGCTTTGATTGCAAATGTGATACTTTGGAGACAGCATCTTCACTTTCTTAACATTTTCATATGCACAAGACGTATGAGTGTTTGGTAGACAGCGAAAAAATAGCAATGCTCCTTATTTATCATGAATATATTTCAATAAATAACATTGCATATAATTCATCCTCCTAATTTTCACAAGAACTCAAAATATGATGGAAAAACAATGTTTAAGGGAATAGTTCATCCAAAAATGAAAATGCTCAAAAAAAAAAAAAGTTCTCTGGTGGGCCATGCAAAATGTGGATGAGTTTGTTTCTTCATCAGATTTGGAGAAATGTAGCATTCCATCACTGTCTCACCAATGGATCCTCTGCAGTGAATGGGTGCCGTCAGAATGAGAGTCCAAACAGCTGATAAAAACATCACAATAATCCACACCACTCCAGTCCATCAGTGAGAGGACAAAAGAAACAAATCCATCATTAAGACTTTTTTTTAATTTCAAACCATTGCTTTCAGCTAAAAGACAAGTCCATAATCCATAATAACGTTTCCTCCAGTGAAAAAGTCATCTGGTCTGAATCAGGAGAGAAATCTGCACAGATTAAATACAAAGCCAAAACAGTCTAAAACAGCTCTTAACAAATATGTGGCTGGATTTTGATGTAAGAGACAACAGGAGATGGACTTTTTCACTGGAGGAAGCGTTATTGTGAATTATGGACTCATATTTTGTCTAGAAGCATTGGTTTGAAGTTTAAAATGTCTTGATGGATTTGTTTCAGCTTTTGTCTTCTCAAGATGTTAACTGATGGACTGGAGTGGTGTGGAGTACTTGTGGATTATTGTGCTGTTTTTATCAGCTGTTTGGTCTCTCATTCTGACGGCACCCATTCACTGCAGAGGATCCATTGTTGAGACAGTGATGTAATGCTACATTTCTCCAAATCTGATGAAGAAACAAACTCATTTACATCTTTGATGGCCTGAGGGTGAGCACATATTCATTTTTAGGTGAGCTATTCCTATAAAACACTGAATTAAGGATGTCTGCCTGACAGGGTTTCCCTCTGGGCATGAATTGCAAATGTTTCCCAAACGCTCAGTATGAAGCATAAAATACTCTCTATATGCAGACTTTCATTTTAGTAACAGTCTGATTCATCGTTTGAATATCTCAGTAATGGGATCTAAATATCATAGAGAGACACTTATCTCTGCACTCAAGAACAATCTGGGGCAAATAACCATTTCTTGATGCAAACAGGTCACATTAATCTCAGCAGCCACATCAAGTTTCGGTTCTGTGCTTCTCTAGAGCTGTCGAGATGACAAGCTGCTGAGTCACAGCAATTTAACAGCATCCAAACAAGAATAAATAAACACCAAGTGCTGCTGTGTGGTCTAGAGCAATTTCACTCGCTTGAACTTCACAGGAGAGTCTAGCATTACTCAGAAACACATCAGGATTATGAATGTTAAAGAGACACAGAGTCTGGCTGATTTATTTTAGTGCTCACGGCCCTTAATCAAAAGCATATGAAATGATAAAACACAGAGTGATTACTCAAATATCACAACTTTCCATGAATAGTTGCAATGTGTTTAATAGCATTAGATGCATAATCCAATGCTTCTTTGAAATGAAAAAAAAAAGGTTTTGCTTGTTATGTATTATTGTAAAGCATAGAATTAATCTAACATGAATTGTAGGTAGTTTTAAACACATTAAATGCCTGTATTTCCTGTAAAATTTGAGATTTTAGCCTGTCCCACCTCACAAGTCTTGACTTTCTTGACTAAAATCATGAAAGATTATAGCTTTTATATAAATTTGTTTAATTTACAATTCATTGTAGCAATAGTTCATGAACATATATTTAAAAGGCATTATATATTAGTATATTTAAGTGTTGTTTTAGTATAATTAATATACTACTCTAGTTTTTGTGTAGATTTTGAATTAGATTTTTTTATATTTTTTTATCATTTTAATTTTAGTTAACATTTTAGTAATATATATACATACATACATACATACATACAGGTGAATCTCAATAAATTAGAATGTTGTGGAAAAGTTCATTTATTTCAGTAATTCAACTCAAATTGGGAAACTCGTGTATTAAATAAATTCAATGCACACAGACTGAAGTAGTTTAAGTCTTTGGTTCTTTCAATTATGATGATTTTGGCTCACATTTAACAAAAACCCACCAATTCACTCTCTCAACAAATTAGAATACTTCATAAGACCAATAAAAAAAAACATTTTTAGTGAATTGTTGGCCTTCTGGAAAGTATGTTCATGTACTGTATATGAACTCAATACTTGGTAGGGGCTCCTTTTGCTTTAATTACTGCCTCAATTCGGCGTGGCATGGAGGTGATCAGTTTGTGGCACTGCTGAGGTGGTATGGAAGCCCAGGTTTCTTTGACAGTGGCCTTCAGCTCATCTGCATTTTTTGGTCTCTTGTTTCTCATTTTCCTCTTGACAATACCCCATAGATTCTCTATGGGGTTCAGGTCTGGTGAGTTTGCTGGCCAGTCAAGCACACCAACACCATGGTCATTTAACCAACTTTTGGTGCTTTTGGCAGTGTGGGCAGGTGCCAAATCCTGCTGGAAAATGAAATCAGCATCTTTAAAAAGCTGGTCAGCAGAAGGAAGCATGAAGTGCTCCAAAATTTCTTGGTAAACGGGTGCAGTGACTTTGGTTTTCAAAAAACACAATGGACCAACACCAGCAGATGACATTGCACCCCAAATCATCACAGACTGTGGAAACTTAACACTGGACTTCAAGCAACTTGGGCTATGAGCTTCTCGACCCTTCCTCCAGACTCTAGGACCTTGGTTTCCAAATGAAATACAAAACTTGCTCTCATCTGAAAAGAGGACTTTGGACCACTGGGCAACAGTCCAGTTCTTCTTCTCCTTAGCCCAGGTAAGACGCCTCTGACGTTGTCTGTGGTTCAGGAGAGGCTTAACAAGAGGAATATGACAACTGTAGCCAAATTCCTTGACACGTCTGTGTGTGGTGGCTCTTGATGCCTTGACCCCAGCCTCAGTCCATTCCTTGTGAAGTTCACCCAAATTTTTGAATCGATTTTGCTTGACAATCCTCATAAGGCTGCGGTTCTCTCGGTTGGTTGTGCATCTTTTTCTTCCACACTTTTTCCTTCCAGTCAACTTTCTGTTAACATGCTTGGATACAGCACTCTGTGAACAGCCAGCTTCTTTGGCAATGAATGTTTGTGGCTTACCCTCCTTGTGAAGGGTGTCAATGATTGTCTTCTGGACAACTGTCAGATCAGCAGTCTTCCCCATGATTGTGTAGCCTAGTGAACCAAACTGAGAGACCATTTTGAAGGCTCAGGAAACCTTTGCAGATGTTTTGAGTTGATTAGCTGATTGGCATGTCACCATATTCTAATTTGTTGAGATGGTGAATTTGGTGGGTTTTTGTTAAAATGTGAGCCAAAATCATCACAATTAAAAGAACCAAAGACTTAAACTACTTCAGTCTGTGTGCATTGAATTTATTTAATACACGAGTTTCACAATTTGAGTTGAATTACTGAAATAAATGAACTTTTCCACTTTATTGAGATGCACCTGAATATATATATATATATATATATATATATATATATATATAGTTCATTCATATATATATATATATTTTTAATTAAATTAAAATAATTTTTATACTTTAGTGAACGGTAAAAAAAAACCTTGTGCGGAAAGTGGGTAAATAATCTCATTCATTTTAATATTTTTTTTTTTTTTATGCAAATTGTAGTGTTTACTGCTTTTCATCAAATTTAAACATTAGGAAAAATATCAAATATTTTTTCTCACAGTTATCAATAACTGAAAATCAACATTTAAATAGTCTAATTTAGACTAAATGAACAACCCTTTTACACAAACTGGCTCAGTTTTTTATGCATTTCATTTAAATTTGATGTTTATCTGTTGTTCATTGCAAGAAAATAACAAATCAGGGTATAAAATGTATTCGGACAAGAAATAAAATGTATTCGGACAAAAAATATAAAATAAAGAAAACAAAGCTCATGGAATAATGAGTTTGAGACTGGTGATATTTCCCAAAGGTTAAACGCCTCCTTTCGCTGATCATTAATTCAAGAGTTTCAGGTCAGTTTTTTTGCTCCAGCTGTGGATTTCCATTCATTTCGATGAATGAAAGAGCAGCGCACTCTGCTGCTCGAGCCGTGCATTTACATCCCAGCACATCAAACCAACCTCACATTCACAACAAAGAGAAAGCAGATGCTTTTAGCAAATGAAAACTTTATTCATGTATCTTTGATGACCATAAATGTTAGTTCCCAGAATGCAAGAGTGAAATGCTGAAGCGACTCGACAAATACAGTGAATTATTGTAGTGCTACACTGATTTTATATAGATCTCAAATCTTATATTTAGATATAATTTCTTTTGTGTGTATATAAAATAAACATTTTATTGCAATTTAGAATGACAATGAATTAGTCCAGTCAAAACAGGAGAGAACTTTTTTTTTTTGACATGAACGGATTATATAATAGTAGATTAATAACATTCAGACTAACTCAGCTCTCATGATATTTGGACCCACAACAAATAATCATTCCTACGAGTTAAAAATCCACACGTTAGCCCATATAAAATCAACCAACACTTCTCAACATTACATGACTTTACATTACACAGAGAGGTAAAGTCTGTGCGTTTACTGTAGTAAATGTTCACTGAATGATGGCTTAATTATTGCTGCATTTTAAAAATTAGTTTTAAAGTTTGCTCATGATAAAGTGCTTCAAACGGCCTCTTAAATCTGTGTTTAGAAACAAAAGAGGAAGCTGAAAGCTCACGATTATGAAACAAGATGTTTAAGCACAAATTAACCGATTGTTCCTTTGACTTGTATTTGGTGTCTTTGGGTAAAAATAAATAAGAGCACATAAATAATTCATGCACATTTCAGTAAATAGCTTTATAAAGTAATTTCATTTAGAGTTGAAGCATTTTTTGAGGGCAGTTACAGTTCTTCAGGATGATCCATAATCAATAATGCAACAGCAAAACTGAGAAAAGACCCTGAAACTAAAGCAAAAGTTGACTATTACAGGAACAGAGTGTCATTTTTTGTGCAACCTGAACAGAACTGAAAATAAAAGCAGCTGAATGCTGATATAACAAGTCTTACCTGGTCATTTCAAACCATCTGAAGGTTATAATGATGTGAAAGTTGAAAGCATGGCTTGTGGAATAATGTACAGGCATATTAACATTCATTTCAGAGAGCAACAGGTTTGTTCAGTCTTTAGTTTGCATTTGAGTCCCGTCATCACAAATCAGATGAAAATGAGCTCAGGTTATTAAACTCCTCATCTCAAGTCTGCAGCCAAACGATAAGCACCAAAGACAAGACACAAGAACATGAATTATCAAACCAGCTGCAAGGATAAAAAAAGCTTTCATAATTACAAACAGCATGATGCATCTGAATCTGAATCTGCATGATCTCACACACAGATGAACAGAAGTTTAAAGTTACAGCATGCACAAAAACAGACCAAATAACGTAAAGGCACAGAATCGCTCATGTGCTTCATGATAAAACTCTGAAAACAAGGCAAAATTATGCTAAGCAAATAAAGTAAACAGTCGTGAAACGAACATCAAGTACATCATGTCTGTATAAAGAGGGTTTATGGTGAATATGATTTGAAAAATTACACAATAATGTTAATCAATCAAAAGAATCAGTGGCAAGTAATTAAAAAAATGAAAAATAAAACACAGACAAACAAAAAGCAAGCTGACTTATTAAATATAAAGAATACAATTAAAACAAACTCCAGAAACAACAGACGAGGGCAGATCATTGGCATTCAGCTTCATGTCAAAGACAAAGAAAATTTTAAAGAATATTTCATTTAAAATGTCAATTCTGTCTTTATTTAATCATCCTCATGTTGATACAAGCAGGTTAACTCAAACTAAAATCATTAAAATGGTTACTTAAAATAAAGTAAACTTCAACTGAAATAAAATAAACAGATAAAAATAATAATATATAATAATGTAAACAATTATTTTGTCAGCTAATTTATTATTTGAATTTAGTTTAATTTGATGTACTAAAATAACTAAAACTAAAATAAAAATGAGTAAAACCTACTTGTTACTTGAAAAAGTAAATATTAACTAAAATATATATATATATATATATATATATATATATATATATATATATATATAAACACACATTTCTTTTGTTTCAGCTAGACAAGGCAAACTTTATCATTTTAATTTAGTTGAACCTGATGAAACAAAATAACTAAAACTAAAATAAAATAAAAACTATATAGATGTATTTAAAAAACTACTAAAAGTAACAAAAACTAAAACCATAAAAATCGTTACATGAAATAAAGTAAATGTTAACTAAAATAAAATATAGAAAAAAACTCTTTACTTCAGTTAGTTTCCAATGCAACACTTATCAGTAAAATTTAGTTTAACTTTATGTACTAAAATAACTAAAACTAAAATAAAAATTAATAAAAAACTAGTTAAATAATAAAAAAAACTCCTAAAAATGACAAAAACACAACAAAAGTACTAAAATGAAACCAGAAAAATAAAAATAAAACACAAATTTAAAATATTAGTAGAAACTAGGTAGCATCTCAGCAGTGATAACACTGGTTCTAAACCCATGTGGTCATATTTTTTTCCGTACAACACAAAGCTGCATAAAGATATTTCAAAACTCCACTGAGAAATAACAGCATACAGGTTTATAACAAACTAAGGTTGAGTAAATAATGACAGAATTCTCATTTTTGGCTGAAATATTCCTTTTTTTAATGTTCCCCCTCTCCTCTTCATTGATGTGAATACTGCAGTCAAAACCTGACATCAAGGCGACTCGTCCTCTGCTCTGTGTTTACATCGCATAATGACGGCTGTGAGCATTCGTCAAACACAACAGGGCAGGCGAGACGAAAACCAGACTAAACTCCCAAAACCAGCAGAAAGTCGTTCAAGAACATGAACTTCAGCGAACGCCGTGCCAAATCTGATGAGGAAGGCAGAAGAGGACACGTGTGTCTTCTCAAAGGCAAAAGTAAAAAGCTAAATAACTGGTCAGTTAGCACTGTAACACTTCAAAGCAGAATATAGACATCTCTGGACCTTTAGAGTTCACATCTGTAAAATATATAGATATGATTTTACCACATCTCACATTAAATAAGACTAATCTACTCTCTGTGCATGCAAAAGACTCTCTGATTTGGATATATTATTGATTCTTTCTAAAATATGCAATGCACCTCCAGAGCAGGATCTCGGTTGCAGGAGAATCAAAGTCCAGTGTTTTGATACTCGCGGTGCAAAGGCTTTAAAGGGAATAATTCATATAATTCATACTTCAGACTCTGCATAGCTCTTTCGGGATACAATCACACTGTTTGGGGGTCATGCAACACAAATCAACATTTCCGAACCTGAACCTGCGTTTCCATCACACCGGCAGTAAAAATATTTGTGTGTGTGTGTGAATGCAGAGCTACATGGTGAAGGGTTTCAGAAAAATGTTCATCTGCAGGTATTAAAGGAATAATTCACCCAAAAATAAGATACAGTATCTGTTTTCATTTACTCAGCTTCAGGTCTTTACTACGGAAACCCATTTCTGACAAATGAGGGGGGAAAAGCATGCTTTTGTAAGTCATAATTATGACCGAAGTCAAAATTATGAGACAGAAAGTCAATTACAAAATAAAAAATTTAAATTATGGCACAAGTCATCATTATGACTCATCTCACAATTACCACTTTTATGTCAATTTCATATCTCACAATTGTCTTTGTATATCAATTTTGACTTTGTCATAATGACTATCTCATAACTTTGACCTTCTGTCCTAATTTCCACCTTATCTCATAATTATGACTTCGCGTGCCATAATTTATCCTTTTTATTTAATAATTTTGACTTTGTAGGTCAAGTTTGACTTTGTCAGTTTCAACTTTTTATCTCATAATTTCAGCCTGGACAATTTCGACTTTCTATTGGATAATTTTGACTTTGTGATAGCTTTTATCATAAATTAGTGTGTCATAATTCTGACTTAGTATCTCATATTTTGATGATTTATGTCAATTATGGCTTATCTCATAATTATAACTTAGTACCTTATATTTTGACTTTTTATGTCATAGTTATGACTTGTCTCATAATTATGAATCAAGACAAAATATGAGATATGTCATAATTATGGCATCTTGTCTCATAATTATAACCTCATATTTTCACTTTTTATGTCATTTATGGCTTACTTAGTCTCATAGCTATAACTCAGTATCTCATATTTTGACAATTTATGACTCGTTTACTTTTTATCTCATAGTTTTGACTGTCATAATTTCTGCTTTTTATCTCATACTTATCACTTAGTGTGCCATAATTGTGACCTTTTATTTCATAATTATGACTTAGTATCTCATATTTTGACTTTGTCATGGTTATGACTTATCTCAGAATTTCCACTTTTTATCATACTAATCTTGGTGTGTCATAATTTCGACTTTTCTCAAAATTATGATGCAAAATATGAGATGTGTCATAATTATGACTTGGTATCTCACATTTTGATTTTTTATGTCATTATTATGATTTACCATGACTTTCTGTGGCAGAAATGGGCTTCTATAATCACATGACCGTAGAAGAATTCGAATATAATGTACAGAATCATAAAGACGACGGTTTAGATACTTTTATGATGCTTTGTGGGAGATCGCCAGATGGGGTTACTATGAAATTTTATGGAAAAGAGCTGCATCAAGATCAACATTTGTCTTTCCATGGGGAAAAAAACAAAAAAAAAAAAACAGCATATGGGTTTGGAATGAAATGAAGAGAGTAAATAACGACAGAATTGTGTTCTTTCTGCATGAACTATTCCTTTAAATCAAGATTTGCTGATACGACGGTCCAGATGTTTTTTCAGAGTGGTCATGACCAGTCACCAAAGCGCTTGAGTGCATTTAAAGGGAATTAAAGACTATTAGACCAAAATGTTCTTTGATATAAAGTACAAGCAAAGAAAACAGGAAACACGATCACAACCAATCAAACTGGTCAATCAACATTTTTGGTGTAAAATAAAGTCTTTACATATGTAAATCTCTTGTGCAATCAATCAGTGAGTATATAGTTGTTTCTCAGGTTTGTTATGTGCACTGCAAATGGAGCGTGACTTGAATGGTCCTCCACGTGTGGGACAAAATAATAAGCCAGTGTAAATACGCACCATCTGTATGATAAATAAAGAAAGGCCATAATGTAACCGGTTTCATATTGCTCCTAATAAACAAATCTAATTCTCCTAGAGGTAAAACACAACTAGTGATACTCGTGCCACGAAAACAAAAGCAATTCACGTGAACGAGCACAAGAGCATCGTGAACAAGAAAATGCATCAATGCTTTGAAAACAACAACAGTAGCGTTTCACCTGAATAGACTGAACAGTGCGACCGTTTGGTAATGCATAGATCTGTTCCCCTCGTGTGGAATATTATCATTCCATAGCCAATGCTAGGTGGGAACATTTACTTCCGAACCGGACATGATGTGACCAGAAATAATAAACCTGATGTTTTATAACAGGAGCTCAATGACAATCACTCATCGCTTGGGATTTGAGTCACATCATGCCTGGAAAGGACAGTGTTAGGCTTCAAATGAAAGGAGCAATGATAAACAAAAACAACAAAATAAATGGCTTATTTTGATCGCTCCCTTTCATTTCCTTTATTTTGGTTCATTTCCTTTCGTTTTGGCTTCCTACAGATTATACATCTGTCCTCTGTATTACAGCAGTTAGTGATCCTCCATGAGGACCGCAGATACAGGCTAGAGCTCATTCATCTCTCAGGGGAGGAAGGGCTCGTCCTCGTCTTCTTCTTCAGCGGCGGGGCCCGGGTCGCTCAGACAGCGCATTAACCGTTGCTGCGGTTCCTTGTCGCTGTCCTCGTCGACCATTTTGTCTTTTCTCTGCTTCGTAGGAGAGGGAACTTTCATGGTGAGGCCACCCTCCTCCTCCTTGCTCGCCTTCGGCTGGCTTCCCTTCTTGCCGAACTCATCCACCATGTTGACGGACTCTGGGCTCTGCGGTGAGGCGAGGTCCACTTTAATGGTGGGAATGCTTTCTGTGACGGCCTTGAGGCCCCATGCTTGAGGGTCTGTGGGAGAGGAAGCAATCAGGAACTGAATAGATACTACACAGACAATCAGTACTTTCTTCCAGTGTTGTTACTGTTAACTTAAACTAAAGCTACTAAAATAGTTTTCGTTAATTGAAATAAAGCTGAAATAAAATAAACTATAAATATTATACGAAAAACTTAAATGAAATGATGCCTTGGTTGAAGTGATACATTTCTGAAATAATTTTTTTAAGCAAAATAGAAAAAAAACAACAGAAAACTAATAAAAATGACAAAAACACAACATTACTAAAACGTAAACTGAAACTAACATTAAAATCAAAACTGAAAAAAAATTTAGTAGTCAGGTGTTAAAGCAAAAAAAATCCTGAGCCTGAACTTTTTTCCAGGAGCAGGGCGAGCAGCACATGCAAAGCATGCAATGACTGTGGCAACTTTAACATTTGAAAGGATACTATGGCAAAGTTATTGCTTTCCTTATTCAAACTGATTTTTCTTTTTATGAATATACGGTTGACCTGAAAAATGAAAGCTATATCATAAACTTGGAAAATTATGAGCTATATCACCGCTTATCAACACTAGGGGTGTGATAAAACACTTAGCTCACGAGATGGGACAAAATACAGACACTTAGTTCACTAGAACGAGACAATATTTTAATACTATTTTTAAGAAATTTTCAATGACAAATATTTGTCTTTTAATTACAAAAAGTAAAACAATGTAGTTGTATTTTGAAATATTTTAACCAATCTAGGGCTGTAACTAATGATTATTTTGGTAATCAATTAATCTACTGATTATTTTAACAATTGAGTAATCTGATATTTTTTAGTAACACAAATAGACCTAAGTGAAAACCAGGCTTTAGTATGACTATTTATATATATATAAACTAACGATGAGACAATAATAATTGCCTCAAATAAAATATCAAAACCAAGTAATTGCATGGTTTTATCGAACAACACTGTTAAAATACATAATATAATATGTCTATACATGATATGAACATAACCAACTTAAGTACTTTATGTATTATAACAAATACCTGCAGAGGGCGCCACGGCCTGGTGACGTTTCACTTAATACAGCGTGATTAAACGACGTTTAAATCCATTAAATTTTAATATTTGGTCACATGCAAACTCACATGAAACTTTTCTTATGAAATCACGATGTACAATAAATGGCATATTTAGATATAGGTTGATGTATTCTCCTGTGTTGGCAAAGGTTTATAAATGATTTAGGTTACAAATCTAGTGAGATCATGCACACCGTTTTCCCAGATGAATGTTAAGCAATTCATATTCGCAGCTTATAGAGGAAGAGTTTAGCCCCTTTCACACATACAGTCTTTACTGGTAAATTACCGGCAAGTTACCATTAAGAGATCATGTGTGAATAGGACCTTTTCCAAAAATCCTGGTAAATTTGTTCTGGGAACCAAATCGTTCTTATGGAGATGACATGATTCCTCTGAGCTGCTTACAAAGCTCTGCTGCTTTTTAATTCATTTTCTATCTAAATATGCGCTAGATGGACATCTTTGACCGTTGCGCCTCGCAGATTTTTTAATGTGTTGCGCTTCTCCATTCATCAGGGCTGCGACTCCGCTATTGGATACTATTATGTGCGTCTCGTGTTTATAAGAGCAAAAAATTCTGATTGGCTAGTAATGTTAGTTTGGTTGAGAGTGAAAGCTGTGCTCCTCTCATAACATTGATAGGCAAATTCATGGACTCGAAAGTGATATCAACAAGTTTTTTTTTTTTTAAATGTAGGATTATTTTTTTCCGCAGCCAAATGCTACACGCCGGAGATCCGGCACGGTGCCGGAGAACTTTAAGCCCTGAGTAGCGTATAAGTAATACTAAAATAACACTTTTATCAAAGATAAATTTACTTAAAAAACCTAAGTAATAATTATATAATTTGCATTTCTTTTTTCTTTTTTTTTTTTTTTACTTTATTGGCATACTTGTTTTTAATCTTGTTGGAAGCAAAAATCTAACAAAATGTAAAGAGGTTTATGTAAAAGAATCTAATCTTACTAAATTTAGCTTTTCAAGAATTTATTTTTTAAGTATATTTAAATATTTTTACTGCAAATAAGACAAAAATACTGACCTTAAACTAAAATGAAAATGAAAATTTACAAAGATTAATTTAATTAAAAAGCACAAATATAATTAATTAAATAATTTGCATGATATAAAAGATATATAAACTATTTTTCTTTTTTTCTCTCTCTTTTTTTTTTTTTTACGCCACTGGCATATAGTTTTTTGTCTTGCTGGAAGCAAAAATTTAACAGAATTTAATGAGGTTAATGCTTAAAACAGTAAAAAAAACCTATTTATCAACATGGGGTTAGAAGAAAGCTTAATTAAACTTTTCTTACTAAATTTTGCTTTTCAAAAAAAAATTATCTTTTTTAATGATAGTTTTACTGACTTATGATCGCTCTTAAAACATCTGATAGCCCTTGCAAAAATGCACCATGGTAATTATAGCTTATGACCAAGTACTACAGTTATTTTTACTACTGCAAACCATAGCAATACAATATGGGATCTCTTTCAAATGGTGTATGAAGCTTTCATAAACTTTTTGCCATGTTGACTGATTTCATTTAATAATTGACAATTGTGGTTAATATCCATTTATCACAATTTTATTGCACAAACAAACTAGTAGATCTTTGTTAGGAATATGGCTTGATTGTGTTGATCACTAGGGGGCACTGCACAACAAACTCTAGCCTGAATGATTGTCAATTCACGGCACATTCACTGAGAGGAAAGACCTGAGGCTGAATCCGCTCAGAACAAAAGAGAAAGATTTCAGTGACACAACAGGATCCTCAGCTCATATATCAGCGGTTCAGCAGAATAAATGGCCGCCTCACCTGAAGACAGTCGAGCTCGAGCGATGGTGGGAGAATCAGGAGGAGGAGCGGGAACGGTGAGGTAATTGTTCATCTGTGATATCTGAAAGTAGAGAGATAAAACCTTCAATGGTGACATTCTGTTATGATTAATAAAGCACATTCCACCTATCAAGACCACCTAACTTTTTATATCAAATAGCGGTCAACTGAGATGATTTTTAATGGCCAGTGATAGTATAACAATGAATTAAGATACTTTTTTCCTCGTTATTATATAAATAGTATGAATTAATAAGGTTATGGGCAAATTTTGAGCTATCTGAGAGTTTAGATGATCTGGTAATCTCTATGTATCCAATGATGTTGAATCAGTCTATCATTAACTTCAAACCTTCTTTTCCAGCTCAATCATTTTCTTCCGTTTGATGAGGATCTCGTTCCAGCCGTCCTCGTATGGATCAGCAATCAGTGTGTGTCTGTTGTATGAGCGCAGCTAAAAATACACAAGATAATTTAGTTTGATCCACATTGATCACACAAATGAAGGAAATACAGTGATGAGAGGTGAGCGCTCACTCTCTGGCGCGTCCTCTGCAGGTTGGTGCGCAGGATCTTCCTGATCTCTTCCTCACGAGACTTGGAGAGCTGCGGCAGTGCCCGGTCCTGAGGAGGCTTCTTGGGCTGGATGTTCCTGGAAAACATTGGAGATAAAAATAAAAAATGATTATCCTAGAACAAACACAAATTCCACAACATCTACAGACATTTATATATACACATTCTAGAAATTCCACACATTCTACATGCATTATATAAATTCCTTACACCTTCCATGCTTTCTGCATTCTATATGTATTATATAAACTGCATACTTTCCACGCATTCTCTGTGCATTACATGAATTCCTTACACATTCCACATGCTATATGCATTCTATGAATTGCATGCAATCCACACATTATTTAAATTCCCGACACGTTCCACATTCTATATGCATTTCATAAATCGCATACTCATACATTGCTTTACACATTTCACACTTTTTATGCATTCCACACATTCTCCATGCACTCTCTAAAGTCCATACACATTCCAAAAATTCCATGTATTCTAGTCGAATTCCACACAATCTATAAATTCCTTACACATTGTATATGCATTCCACAAACTGCATACTTTCCACACATTCTCTGTACACTACATAAATTCCTTACACATTCCACACTCTATATGCATTCCGTAAATTTTATACATTGCACACATTCTCCAAATTCCTTCCATATTCCAAATTCTACATGCATTCCATAAACTGCAAACATTCCACATATTCTCTAAGTTCCTTACACATTACAGTCATTTAACACATTCTCTAAAGTCCATACACATTCCAAGAATTCCATGTATTCTAGTCGAACTCCACACATTTTCTATATGTAATCCATTAATTGCATACATTCTACATACATTACATAAATTCTTTACACATTCCACACTCTACATGCATTCCATATCCAGCATGTCTTCCAGATATTCTCCATACATTCCATACACACCCCAAAAATCCATGTATTATAACCAAATTCCACACATTCCATGAATGCCACACATACTCTAAAACATGCATTTTAATTCCACACATCCATTCATTCTATAACATCCCAAATGTGCTATAATTCCATACACTTTTTATAAGCGTTCTACAAATTCTATATATATTATCTGCATTCCATGAATTGTAAAACAGATCCTGATTATGGAGGTTGGAAGCACTCACTGCATGGAGACGGTGGACGGCAGGGCCGAGGGCAGCTTGGCTCCGCCGCCGCTCTCCACCAGCTCGATGGCCTGCTTCATCTCCATCTTGTGGTAGAAGGCGATCAGCTGCGGTTCTCTGGAGCGCTCACCCGCTATCAGGCACTTCTTCACGTACTTCTTATTGAACCGGTTCAGCCTGGAAATGAGAAGGAAAAGGTGAAGCTTTCATATGATCGTGGTTATTTTTATCCAGATAACAAACCTTGGCATTCAGTGTCATTACAGCAGAGAAACACTGACACTTTGTCTGGAATCCATGTGGAACACACTGACATAACCAGGGCTCGAATTGAGGGGGGATGCGGGATCCCCCTGGTCGAAAAAAATGACAAAAAGCATCCCCTCTGTAAAACCACCATTCCCCCTTACCATCCCCTTTGGATTATTAATTTTGTGTATTACGTAAAACTTATCATGCACATGAAATGTTAAAATTCTCTACTTATGAAAATATACAAACTAAATAACGGCGATTGGCCAATCAGAACTTGGTACTGTAACAAGTTGCGCACAAGCAGAAGCAATTTTGTCATTTTTCACGCAAAATGGTTCAAGCTCAACTTTTGAAGTTCTTTAAAAAGAAGACAACAGAAGGTATGATTTTTCCTTGATTAGAAAGACATTCTCCTGACATAATGTATGTGTGACTGTGAGGGACTGAGAGACGATAGGAGAGCTGATTATCCAACTTTGAGGGAAAAAAAAACCAAAAACAAAAAAAACATGTCTTGAGAGTCCAAAAGCATTCACTACAAAGATGAAGCCCATTAGAATACACTTAGAATGCCCTTATAATTCCAGAAATTAAATAAAAAATACCCATGTATGAGTTTTTACGTTTTTATATTCATTACACAAGCAATGTACTTTTCTGTATATCAGCACATGTGCGCAAGGCCGCAAGCACAAATGTGCTATTAGTTTTATACAATAGAGCATAGCAACACAGTGTTTCATTCCGTGAATGAATCAGTTTTTGAACGAATCGATTGAGCCAGTGATTCAACGGTCCATTCAGATGGTCTCACTTGTTTCGTTTCTATTGAATCAGCCATTTTGAAGGAATCGTTTGATATGAATGATTCAGTAAGTCATTTATTAAAACAGGGACTTGCTGCCACCTACTGGCGATTTTACTGTCATATTTATTTACCAATGACGGACCTAAACCAGCCAAGGTGCCAGCACAAAAACACAATCAGCAAAATATTGTTTAATTATCAATATTGACCAAAATTTCAGGCCCCAGAAGTAAAAAAAAATAAAAAAAACCTTATAAATAATAGTTCATTTAATAAGGCTAATTTTTCATTAAATAGAAACATTTTTAAAAATGAGACCAATTTTGTAATCATTGTGTAAAATTAGCCACAGGAACAACCCCCCCCCCCCAAATTGTAAAATAAAATTTTATTTTACAGTTCGACCACTGGACATAACAGTGCATTGAAATGAACCAAACTACATATGGTTCTCCATATTCTTTCCAAATTTGATCCTAAAACTCACTTTCTCTGCTGCACAAGCACAGCATATTAGAACAAAAAAGATCCAGACTGTAAACTCAACCAACTAAACAAAAAACACATCTGGTTTCAAAACATCATCCAAATACCAAGACCAGACGTAGGAATCGTTATGATTTCACATAAATTTCAAAATCACTCACAGAAAAACCAAATTTGACTTTTTGAGTTATATACGTACTTGTCTTTCCAGTGATGATGTCCGTAATGTCCGCAGATGTCCTCGATGCCGGTTAGCAGATGGTCTAAAAACTAAAGACAACCAAATGACAATAGATAAGCTGTTTAGGAAACATAAACTACAATATCAATCAATAACGCTGATATTATCAGTTAAACAGAAGCTGCAGCTGAACATGATGTTGATAATGAACATTAAAGTGGACAGAAGAGAGATTTCTGCCAGTCACTCAAAGCATTAATAACGATGAGACACTCATGCAAATGGATGTTTCCATAGCAACAATCAGCTTTATGAGTGGTGAATAAATGCCAATTTGTGGGCAAAATGTTCTGTACCGAGTTTTGTGGAGTGGATCCAAGCTCATGTCTGGCATACAAACTGCCACCTGCTTTTTCTAAAGAATATTCATATTAAACTCATGTAATATAATAAATATATGTTATATTAAATAATATATTTCTACATGTAAAGTTTGATATTTACATATAATTATTTATTTATATTATATATTGTAAATTTTATATATATTTTTCAGTCATACATGTGTATATACATGAACACACATTAAAAATTGATTTATAACTATTTATTCAATTAAAATTACATTTTTACTACTTTGTGTAAATGTGTTAATATTAGGGCTGCAACTAACGATTATTTTGATAATCAATTAGTTGGTCGATTCTTTTTTTTTCAGATTAATCGGATAAAAAACTACTTTCTTTTTTTATTTTATTGACAAAAAAAACAAAAAAAAAAACACTTCCACATTCTGCCCAATGTCCTTCAAATAAACGTGCCAACTGAATGCTATGAAAACATACAGTGCTAAACAATTTATTAGACCACCTGTCATAATAAAGAGAAAACAAATATTTTAGGAATTTGTCAAAGAATTGTTTAAATCTAAAACTGTTATTGTCATTTATTTGGCATATAACAAACTGAAACAACTAAATAGTATTTATTCACATAATAATAAAAAAATGGCCTGCCTTTCATAACAGCATGCATTCTTGCTGGCATTGTTTTTTGACTGTAACTGGGTATCTGAAAAAATCTTCCATAGATCTTTCATTCTTTCATAGATAACAGCAATAATTATATTATAGCATTAGAAATAGCCTACTCTTATTAAGAGCTTATGAATATTGGAGGACTAACCAATACAGATAGCTAAAAAATGATTTTAGTAAACACCAATACTGTTAGTTTAGAGCAGCAGTGGCACAGACCTTACATTATTTGTTATAAACCTTAAATACATTTGTTTTAATAAATTTAAGCACTGAAGGCCTATAGTTTAAATCTCTACATCAAAAATTAAGATAATAATAGAGTATAAAAACACAAACTCAGTGTTAACCAACAGGTAAGTGTAGTGTTCTGCAGGAACACGTGTTCACTTTTTGATCACAGTCACGTTTACTGTAATTTCTTTATCCTGTAAAAGGCGGCTGTGAAGCATCTGATATTTATATTCAGACAATTACACGGGGTTATCCCTTTACAGTTCCTACTCTCGTAAAATACGTGCACTACTTGTTGACTTTTAAACCTTAATTTAACGTTCAACAACAGATATTTCAGCACAATGAATGTTTTTGCGCTGAATATGAATCTCTCTGACGCGCGTTCACGCGTCCGCCGCGCTCGCGCTGGCGCTCATTCAGTAAAGATTTAAACTTAACACAGACTGTCAGACCGGACCTTTATGCAAAATGCTTGTGTGAATTTGTGACATTTACAGATAAGGATATGACCGTAAATTGAACGTTTTTGCGCTGAGGACGCACACACATCTGTCAAAGCGCCTGACAGGGCAAGCCATTACACTAATGCATTAACTTAAAGCTTAAAATAAAGAATTCTCATGTTTTGTTGCAGCTTGGATCACGTACTTCTCCCGCAGCATCTCATTCTGTTTCCTCCACTATTTTTAGATGCATTTTGGCCATAGAAATGCGTTATTCAGTGCTGTAATTTGACGCGACCGGCTGAAGTTGGCCGTGCACTGTGTGCAGACCCGACTAATCGATAATGAGAATCGTTGTCGATGATTTTCATTATCGATTATAATCGATTTTTATCGATTAGTTGTTGCAGCCCTAGTTAATATTTCAATCAAACATGAACACAAAAAAACTAGATATAAGTAAGATGTGTAAGAACATACCTCATACATGAGAATTGATAGATACTCTTATTTTAATTTACTTTGTCAACATTTATATTCATATTTTAACTTTTGACATAAGAATGTATTCCGTAGCATATTATTTGTTGCTGTGATATCAAATCTAGTATCGAGAATAGTGATACTTCACTGGTGTTTTTCTCATCTGAATTGTTGTTATCATTATAAATGTTCTCACCGCTCCCAGCTATGGACAAACATTCATTTAATCTGCCCATTTATAACTGAGACACCTCTGTTTACTGAGCACTGCTGCACTCACGCTGCTGATGTTAAAACATTTTCTGAGGCACAGTGTGATTACTAGGGAAGCCTTTCTCCCGGACAAAAACACACTGCTTTAACATACTGTGAGTGTTTGATTAGCTAGAGTTGTAAGAATTACATCTTTATATGATGTTATACTGTTGGTGCACATGTTGTCATGCAGTTCCTTAAGCTTTCTGCGTGGTTGCTAAGGTGATGCTAGGTGATTGCTTACAGGCCCTCAAGTCTCTATGATATACATACAGTCTGATTTTAAAAGGCTGTATTACATTGTTCTGATATTAAGGTGAAGATGAATTTTACCTAAAGAAAATTACTTCTATTTATAGGATGATTAAGACTTTTTGCATTGTGACATTTTCATGAAAATTAAATGTTTTCCTTTAAAATTGTCATTAATGTGCTGCAACATTTTACTCGAGTTTGTCATTCCCAATTCTTAATAGTAATTTTCTTCAGATTTTTTTTAAACTTTAAATTACTTCAAATTTAAAGTATATACTAGTAACAAAAATAAACAATTTACAAATATTATATATATATATATATATATATATATATATATATATATATATATATATATATATATATATATATATATATATATATATATATATATATATATATATATTTTTTTTTTTTTTTTTTTTTTTTGCATTATGGTAAAGAGAATGCATAATTATCATGAAAATAATGCCACAATGCAAAAATGGGCTTCATTTTATTCATACAAAATTTATAATAATTTTTCTTTTCCCCCTGTGATTTAGCTGTGGAATATTACCTTGAAACATTCTTATTCACCTAAAGAGTCTATTTTTAGGATAATTAAGATTTCTTGCATTGTGTCATTATTTTCATGAAAATTAAGCACATTTTCCTGCAGAATTTTCATTAATGTAACAATGTGTTACTTAAGTTTGTCATTCCCAATTCCTGATGGTGATTCTCTTTAGATTTTCCTGATGGCATTTACCATTTTAATAAATATAAAAAAACGTATTATTTTTAATTCAAATAAAAATAGATTCAAATGAATACAGTAAATAATACTATGATAAATAAAACAATGTTTACAATAATGATTTTTTTATGTTTATTATTTTTAAATTTAATTAATTAATTAATTAATTAATTAATTTCTTTTTTGGGATTATGGTGCATGATTCTAATGAAAACAATGTCACAATTTAAAAATCATAGTGGTTTACAAATGGGCTTAATTTTCTTTATGCAAAATGTATTTTTTTTTTTTTTTTTTAATTTTGTGTTCAAATATGACCTGGAAATATTCTAGGCATCTTATGTCTAAACAAAAAAATGTTTTGACACCTGTCATTCTAAATATATCAAGCTGTATTTCTGAATAAACCTGTGACTGTACCAGTATGTGACCAGCAGGTGGCACTTAAACACACTCACCTTCAGTATTACTGGATGTTACACAAACCCAAACCAGAGAACGAAATAATGAAGTTATTATAATTAACTCATTTAACCCAACCCTGCTTTTATTGTGAACAAGACTGCAATCGAATCTATTCGGGACAGGCAGAATGTGGAGAAAGCATAAAATATTCCTGCATCACAGCTGGGAGGAACTCAGAGATGAGCAGCACCTGTGTGTGAATCTCCTCATTAATAGATCGCTTCGTTTCCTGTTTCTTCTTCACCGCCAGGAGGTCCACCAGAGGTCGAATGGTCATGCCCTGCCAAAACAAAGAGAGAAGAGCACAAATTGATGACTGTTCACAGATGGTCCTATTTAAATGCAAATGATACAGCTTTAGTTGTTTAAAAAAATTGGATTAACATAAAGGATGGCACAATGTTAAGCAAACCACTTATTAATGTCATCTTGAAAAAATAAATATTTTTCTCAAATGCATTGGCCCCAAACAGGTAAACCTAAAATTGCACGAGTCACTGCGTTAGAAATAAAATAAAATAAAACAAAATAAAATAGCACTATTGTCACATAAAACATTTCTTAAACATTTCTAAAACATTTTTCACTGCATTTGATATAGTTGCACTGCACTGCATAAAATAAAATTCAAACTAGGCAGTGTGACATGGTTTGTGTGTGTGTGTGTGTGTGTGTGTGTGTGTGTGTGTGTGTGTGTATCTGAGACAAGAATATGTGAATGAGATGGGAATAGAAAGGGATTTTAAAATTCTTGTTCTGCTAAATACATAAAATACTATGCCAAAACCTCCTGACAACTAAAAGAATTACAGGTCATGACAAGCGAGCAATTAGATTTACACGCAGTGGGTGGCACCTCCTGTCCTGTGCTGCAATTCATAGCGTGTCCTGGCTTGTGCATGCATGATTATTCATACTACAGCGTGCTGAGCAATGGTGATGGACAGAGGGGTTACTGTGACTGTGACTGCAGTGTTACACTGCCGTTGTTTCTACGTGAAGAGGGTTTTTTCCTCAAGGTCAGAGGCTGGCAGAGATCAAAATACACCGCATGCAGCAACAGCAAATGCACCATCACATCTGACACTGCAAACTCTCTCCACCTTCCACTTCCTGCGAACAGCACAAACTCTATGCAGCGAGATCACAGATCAACAGTGTTTTGCAGTGACCCCAAATAGTACACCTAGGATTTTATGAGTCACTGCATTAGACAGAACTGCACTGCAAAATAAAATAAAATAAAATAAAATAAAAATGAGGAGGGAAGATAGCTCAATTGTCCATTCAAAGACATTTGTTAGGTAAGAAATGCAAAAATAAATAGCTGCTTAAAATGAAAATGAAATCATAACTGACTGCATTTACTTTCTTAACACGTTCTTATTATTAAAAAGGTTTTGTCTTTACTTTTAAAACAAGGCCTCAGTTTGCTATTTTGATTAAATCTAATCCATTCATACAGTTTAAAGTGTAACATAAGTGTCTAAATACTTTCTTCTTTTCTTTCTTCACTTTATGTGACATTACTACAGAAAGACCTAACATCACAACATAGACAATCACAAACACTTCCCAAACATAAAACACAAGTAGGGTAACACAAACCTCGCAATTTGAGACCTTCCCTTACGTCCTTGTTCATATGTATAGATAGAGACACACTATTTAAACCTGACACCAACCAACAGCAGCAGCACACAGAGCAGAAGACAAACAATTCCTCTTCCAGCAGCCTCCACAAAGCAGAGAAAACCTCCTGAAAACTTCCAATGTAATCAATTCTCCACAATAAATCACCACTGTCAGGATGAACCCGAGTGCCTGACAGTGTCGTCTTGAGTCACAGTGATGAGAGAAAACACCTCCGACACATTAAAACATCAGGGGGTCACTGTTTCTGCAGGTTGTAGGCAGGTAAATTGAAGGCGTTTTAAGATTAAGTAAAGAAAACGTAAGGAATAAATTAAATGGAGCACAAAACATCATTATGGTCTCTAAATGCAAATTTCTTGTATTAACAACACTTCAGAAAAGTTTGAAAATACTTACGATATAAAAACTTACATATAAAAACTTATGGCCACTCGAATATGGAACTAACTTTTACTGTACTTTCTGATCTTACTGCAAAAAAAATTGTTCATCCTCTGTATTTTAGTCGTTTTCCAGTGCAAATGTATTTTACGACAAAATTAAGAAGCAAAATGAAGCAAATCTATCCATATCCATATATACATGTGCACACATACATAAATCATATCATTTTTTTTTACTTTTAATATTTTTTATTTTATTTTAGTCTATCTATTTAAAACTACAAATAAATAAAAAATGGTGCATATATATATATATATATATTAAAATACGTGCTGAAATCGCGTTTGGTCTCGTACGTACCTTGTTAGGGTCTGTGCTTGTGTGGCCATTTATTGTGATTAACAGGAAAGTGTGTTCAAGCGCCAGCAGAAGACGGTGTAAGATATAGTCTTTAAGAGAATCAGTCTATCAGCGGAAGTTAAAAGTGGCTCCTAAGTGTATTTACTTGTCTCATTAGTGTTTAGCGCAGTTGCCGTTGCTAGGAAACACTTGTTTTGTTTACTGAGTGGAGACGTGCTAAAATCGCGTTTGGTCTTGTACGTACCTTGTCAGTGTCTGCGCTTGCGTGGCCATTTATTGTGATTAACAGGAAAGTGTGTCCAGCTGAATTCAATTAGTGATTTGTTAGACGGGTATAAAAAAGGTTATTATACCGCGGCAGCGGTCGCGGCAGCCCTCGTCGTGTAAAGACCATCGACTCTACCGTGCGACTCCACCGGACAGGGACACCGGCAAGGGATAAGTCTTGCTTTTCATTCATTCTCTTTCCTATTACTTGTTTCACTTCTCTTTCAGTTTTTATAACCATTTCTTACTTGTATGTTTGGCACAGTTATTTTTTTAGGATTACTGTTAAACTAATGTAGTTTGATTTGTATATGTTATCTATTTTAATTTTAGTTACAGTTTTTTTACAGTCATTTTTTTTCTATTATGTCTGTATAAGTTATTTCTTAAGTTTTAGTTTTATTTAATTTGAGTTATTTTAGTACTTCAACAAACTACATGGACATGAAAAAATATTAAATTTATGGATGTGTGTGTGTGTGTGTGCATATATGTCTGTGTGTGTGTGTACATACACGTAGTTGTTTTTGGCGTTTGGCTTAGTTTTATGTTAGAATCATTATTACACTCTTATACCTTTTGTTCTCTTAATATTTTGAATTGTTTGTAGCTTTATTTTGTTTTCATTTAAATGTTAAGTTTAGTAATTTTGTCATATGCATTTCTAATTTTTATTTAATTAATTTTTTTAATGTGTGTGTATATATACTATTTATAAAGTTTTAGCTTTTAGTTTTGGATCAGTTTTAGTTGATTTAAAACTACAATTGATTGTTTCTGTTGTCCTCATTTGTAAGTCGCTTTGGATAAAAGCGTCTGCTAAATGACTAAAAGTAAAGTAAAAGTAAAATATTATATATATATATATATTATTAACGCGTGATTAATGCAGCGCGCATTTTCTGTTTGAGCCTTGGCCTAACCCGTGGTTGGAGAAATGGATGGAGATGCTGTCAGTGTTGACAACTTAGCGACTTTTTAGACCCCTTTAGAAACTTTTTATTTTATTTTATTTTATTTTTTTCAAAAAGAGCCTAGCGACCAATCTTTAGTTTTTGCCCAAACCTTTTTTAGTTTCTGAGACTAGCCGGTACTGTACATCGCACAAGCGCGAGGTCTCTCTTTCCCACTGTGCACACACCTCTCTCTCTCTCTCTGCTCTGTTCAGCATGTAACTTTTTCTGTGTTCAGAATTTGCAAAATGCATATAATGAGCGAGTACATCACGAATTCATCTTCCAAACCGCTTTTTGTCTTATCCCGAATCACTACGGTACACTTATAATAAGTGCTTATTTATGGACTATTGTAGCCTGGTCGGGTTGTCACCGCTGCGGAGTAACACATACCTGCGTGAATCGCCATAGACAAACTTAGAGAAGTAGCTCTGGTTAGAATGTTCTTCCGCGGGATGCGTGCAGTTCTGTTTATTAACCGCTAGAGCGCCAAAAATTACATAGTGCTGCTTTAAAACCGATGTTATGTTGCTTCTCTAATTTTACATGCAAGTATAGCCGAAATCACAGAACAGCTATTGTCTTTATCTTATGTTTAGGCTATTTGATTTCATCAGACGACGACTCGATTATCAGGATTTGTGTGCAGATTAACATCTTGGATGGTAGAGCTGGTTATGTAGTCTTAATGGGTCGCGTTTTAGTCATTACTTCATATTCATTCCATTATCTGACAACAGAAAATATATCTATGAAAAAAATATATCAATGAAAACAGTTTTATTGAGAATTTAGCTGCATCAAAATACAGTATGTGGGCACAGAGAGGCAAACAAATGTAAAAATAAATAATAAATGTACATTTAGCTTGTTCAGAAGAAGTGAGCTGCCCTGTAGTGTGAAAATGTAAACAGGCTTGTGTAAGTCAATTGCTCAGTGCAAATAAAGAGAAGTAATGGGAACCTGGTATTTCTATGTTCTTTTTCGTGTGTAATAGACACGAACAAGTTCTTTGAAAAACATCTATGACCTTTGAAATATGTCCAGTCTTCATGCTCTAGATTAACTATGGTTTCACTAATAATAAATATATATTCCATAAAGCATCCATATTTGTTCATGCCCATGTCAATTAGAGTATTAAAAACTTAAAAAAGTATTAATTTAAGGTACATTTAGAACAGATAAAAAAGTGTGATTAAATTGCGATTAATCGCGAGTTAACTCATGGCAGTCATGTGATTAATCGCGATTAAATATTTTAATCGATTGACAGCCCTAATATATACATACATACATACATACATACACACACACACACACACACATATATATATATATACACACACACACACACACATATACATATATACACATATACATATATATGCACATATACATACATATACACATATATGTATACACATACAATAAAAAGTGTATATCAAATATTTTTACTGAATATATATTTTAAATATATTTTATTTTTACTGAACTTTTAATTTGTACTTTTTTTAGGTTTATATATAATATTACACACACACATATACATATATATACACATACATATATATATATATATATACATATATATATATATATATATATACATATATATATATATATATATATATATATATATATATATATATATATATATATATATATATATATATATATATATATATATATATATATATGCAAATGTATTTTACGACAAAATCAAGAAGCATAATAACATAAAATAAAATGTCTTGTTTTAAGAGAAATTGATCAAAATAAAGTGAGTTTATGATTAAACGAACAAATATCCGCCAATGAGCTCAGAAAAAAACAACTTAATTCCCCAAGTTTTGATTCCCCATTGACAGATGTTCTTTTTTTAAGCATAAACTTGCTTCATTTTGTTAAATTTCTCAAAAAAAACAGGACTTTATGTGTTAAATCTGCATCAAGTAAATGTGTCTTGATTTAAGGATGTTTAGATGTTTGTATCGGAAAACATGACAAAAATACTAAGGAAGCAATTTTAAGTGATTTTGCCCAATGTATGCAACATTTAATGCCATGACTTTATGAATTTAAGACTTTCTGCTCTGATTTAAGACCTTTTTTAAGACCCACAGAAACCTTGCAAACACTCATGAGGAGATTACAATAGATTTGCAAAGCTGTTTGCATCTTTAACTTGAGGAGAACCATGATGCATTGAGCCTGAACCACTCGGACACACTAAAACAACTCCAAAACATCAGCCACCATCAGTAAATCCACGATACAAACATATGAAGATCTGGATCTCATCATTTCTGTGTATTGTACACAGACTCTGTGCTGGTCCTGCTCTTTTGTAGCACTGTTTCCACAAAGCAGAAAGCCTCACGTTACGATATCAATCATTCAAAACAGAAACCAAGAGGGTTACTTTCGCCATTTTCAGCAGCTCATGCATATCTCAGAGCCATCGGGGCTCACAAAGAGCTGAGAGACAGAAGAAGAAATAATGGTGTAAACACTCATGGCAAAAACAAACAAACCATACGAGAGCGTTCGATAATCCAGCAGCCAGTAAAACCTGATGGAGCGTAAGATGCTTCAGTAACCAAGTCTGAGGCCATTACGTCAGTACATCAAACGCAAGGTTGACGAATAGCTAGGCATGCACTAAATTCTGAAAGGAAATGAAATTCCACAGATTTCACTTTATGATTTTTAAACTAATTTCATTTCAGGTAAAAATATACACTTTAAGATAATTATTTATCATATTTGAAATAACTTCACATAATTTCATTGATTTTCATTTTCAAATTCAGTCCGCATGATTATGCAAATTTTCAGCTAATCAGAGCTTGTGTTGTGCCAATTTAATCATTCTTTTTTTCAAAATATTACATTGACGCATCCTTGCATTGACTTTTTATAATTTATTATTTAATTGATTTGCTATATAAATATATATTTTTAATTTTAAAAATTATTTTTATATAATATTCTTATAATATATATCTATAATTACAAATAAATTTTGCATTTTTATATATACACACACACACACACTCAAACTACAAACAATAATACAATACAATAAGAAGTGTATATCAAATATTTTTACTGAACTTTTAATTTCTACTTTATTTTAGGTTTATACATAATATTACACACACACACACACACACACATACACATATATACATATATATATATATATAGGGCTGTACGTTAATTTTTTTTGCACATAGCACTGGTGTAGCACAGGTTAGGAGTGGGCGATATTGCAAATTCAGGAATATCACGATTCACGATTTTATCACGATTCTTAGTCACGTTGGTTTTATTATTTTGCAAGTTGCCTGAGAAGTACAGCCAAACTAATTTCCCTATTGTAAAAAAAAGCCTTTGGTAACAAAATATAAAATAAAAAAAATAAAGAATGGCAGACATTTAGGCCAAAGTGGGCGAAGATAAATGTCATTATTTTATCTTTGTTATTAGAAAATAAGAACAAAAGATATACATTACAAATACACATAATATACAAATAAAACAAACAGTGCTTTATTTTTCAGGTACAGTATTTAGCAGTAACATTAAATATTAAAATAAAACACCGTATACACTATATAACAGAGGTCGACCGATAGTGGATTTTACCGATACAGATAGCTAGGTTGGACCACACTGGCCGATACCGATTAATCAACCGATAGTTGTTAAAATGGATACTGAACAAAAACTAAAATAGAGCTTTACTATTTTTAAAAAAAGCAGTAACAGTACTGAACTATACTTTAAATGAATAAAAATTTAGTATTAATATTATTACATTGATCATTAAAGTTATTTCTTAGTTTACTAATGTTAAAAGAAGAAACTTTAAAATTTAAAAATGAAGCCTATTAGTAATAGTAAATGTTGAAATGAAATGAACACTAACAAGGAACAATACTTCTACAGCTTTCATTAATGTTACAAATGGACTTTTATTGTTAAGTATTACCATTTCATTTCAACAGTCATTTCAATGCTTAGATGGCCGTCTTGAAATACCTACACAAGGCCATATTAAAATTACATGCACAGGTTATTGATATTGTATGTGTACTCTCACATTTTTTGCTGCTATTTTAGAACACTGCATGATTATCTAATCAAAATATAGAAAAAAAATGCAAGTGACACACTGTGCAAAAGTGCAGCGCTGCGTTTTGGAGAAGTCACAGGTTTCACACACACCGAATGCGTCACGTTCAATTCAAGCAGCGGTCTAAAACTGTTTATTTAATAACCAAATGGACGTAAGTTTGCTTCAAGAATGAACTATGTGGCATAAATGAGTTTGAAGTTCGGTGTTTAAAAAAAAAAAAAATACAGCAAACGGAAAGCGCGATCTGTATTACAGCTCTCTATATGAAGCATACAGACTGTATTAGAGCCACAGAAAGACAAACGTTTTGCTGAAAAATGCACAATACATAATTTATAACCTAGGGTCATTATGTACATTAACAATGATTTGGGACAAATATAATGTTATTTAATGGAAAACTATGTGAATGGCGCTCTGTTCCGCGGCAGGAGTTTCTGTCGGCTGGATTTAAATACACGTTTGAAGTTTCCCGCTCTGTGCAGCGCGCAGTGTCACGTGTCAAAACAAACAACACTGCTTTTGGAGAAATATCGTAGTATCGTGCTACAGCGCACATTCTTTCAGTTGCAGTTCTGGCGCCTCCGTATCAATATACTGTACAACGCCACATACATTCACATCAGTGTTAACTCAGCGGTAGAGTTACTCTCACGGGACACTGCACTTATTCGCAATCACAAAAGTACATTATTTGCGTGTGTTTTAAAGCCTTGCCGGTTAAACGTTTCATTGACGCGCTGGTCTGACGTGCGCTTTTTCTGAGCGCGTACACCTGAAGTGCGCGCACTAAAAAGCCTGTCTAACAGCGCCTGATTACTCAACTAAGTTATCTTTTGCGCTAATACTGTCAAAACACACAAGGTTTATGTATAGACTCAGCTGGTTATGTCTAAAATGAAAGCAATCAGTTCAGACAGACGGATGTGTGCAGGTCTTAAAGGGACAGAACTAAACATGCTGCCGACTGTCATTAAAAGCATAGTTCACCCTAAAATTTAATTTCTGTCATTATTTACTCACTCACATGTTGCCCCAAACCTGTATTAATTTCTTTCGTGTGCTGAACACAAAAGAAGATATTTTGAAGAATGTGGGTAACCAAACAGTTGCTGTTCCACATTGACTTTGACAGTAGGAAAAAAATACTATGGAAGTCACTGTGAACCAGCAACTGTTTGGTTACCCACATTCTTCAAAATAACATTTATGTTCAGCAGAAGAAAGAAACTCATTCAGGTTTAAAACTAATTTTGAGTGAGTAAATGATGGTATAAATATAAAACACTATGACAGAATTGACAGACAGATGACAGAATTTTTATTCTTTAATGTTAAAACAAACAAACAAAAAAAAAACGCAAAGAGAAAATAACTCGCTACTCTTGACAGAAAAAAAAATACTACAACTGCTTTAATAGGAATCAATCTATATAGTGTTTTATTTTTGTATTTGTTCATTCAATTTCTTGAATGCTCCTGCTAAATATGCCTATTGTACCTGAAAATAAAGCACTGTTTGTTTTATTTGTATATTATTTGTATTTGTAATGTGTATCTTTGTTCTTATTTCTAATAAATATAAAATAATGACAAAGATTTTATATCTTCGTCCACTTTGGCCTAAATATCCACCATTCTTTTTTATATTTTGTTACCTTGAAAGGCTTTGTCTTTATAACAGGGAAATTATTTTGGCTGCATTGCTCAGACAAAATAGTAAAACTAACATGACAAAGAATCATGATAAAATCGTGAAATCGTGATATTTCTAAAATAATCGTGATATATTTTTGCCATATCACCCACCCCTAATATATATATATATATATATATATATTAGGGGTGTCAACGTTAACGCGTTAACGCATGCGATTAATCTAAAAATTTTAACGCGTTAATTTTTTTTAACGCAAATTAATTGTTTGATAAGGTTTGACCCCAACTTCTTCCCGTCATCGCAGCGCGGAAGGTTATCTATCATTGTGTAATGAGGGTACAGTGAACCAGTGTTGCCAGGGCAGCGGCACAAGTGGGCTATTTTGAAAATACAGTCGCGGGAAAAATTACAGGGCCGCGGGTTGCGGTTTTTTGGGCTATTTTTATAATGTACCGCGGCCGCCCAAAGTGTATAATGACAAATAAAAATTAAAATAGATCCTTTTACTAATGTGTATTATAGTTGGAATGTATACCTGGCAACTTAAGAACGGAGAGACGGTTATAACATCACAAACAACGTGAGTTTCAGCAGAGCATACATGTTAAGGCTTTTACACAGCAGAAATAAACATGACAACAGCCACTATAGATTACACAAGATAATAAACACACGATTACGATAGGATATGGTTTGTATGTGATTTTCTTGAAATGAATGTGTACATCTGAAATGCTAATTTGTGCAGCATATAAAAGGCTATAAATAGCATATTTTAACAACCGCAAACGACCAAATTTCACATGTGATCGTAAAAGAAGTTATTACAAACACTCGATGATGGTTTAAAGTGAGTTCTGAGTAAAAGTGTACTATTAATCTCATAAATCGAATTATGAAGCATGATGCTAATATTAGCTCTAATGCACCTGCAGAACAGGTCTAATTCTTCATAATGCTTTGTCATAATACTTCACGGAAGGTCGCAAGAAAATGTTTTGTTGTATTTATTTAGAAATACTTTTGATAATAGTTGGGTAAATGTATACTTGGATTGAAGCGATCTGGCTTGGTAAACGTTTTATTGTCAGTATAAAGGTTGATAATGACTGAATAAAAACAAAAGAATAATGATAAAAGAATAATAAGGATTATGTCTCATACCTGGCGGAGATGTGAAAGGTTCTGTTTCCTTAAACTAGTTTGTTATGCATTTCTTTATTTCAACACATTTACATGTAAATCCTAGTATTTTAAATGTGCGATTAATCATGATTAATCACAGTCCAGGACTGTGATTAACGCGATTAAATGTTTTAATCGATTGACAGCACTAATATATGTATATATATATATATATATATATATATATATATATATATATATATATATATATAAAGCGTGTGTAAATAAAATATTTTTTATTTTATTTATTTATTAATTATAACAACTTGAGAGGCCGTCACTGACCTGTACAAACACCGTGAAGAAGATGACAGTGATGATGGCGGTGAGGAACATGTTTCTATTGGGGAAGTGATGAGGATTCAGCAGGTAGACCAGGGAGAAGGCGATTGCTCCTCTCAGTCCGCCGTAAGCTATGATAAACTGGTCCTTAGAAGTGAGTTTGACGATACGGAACTTGTTGATCACGAAGGTCAAGCCAACAACACCTTTGGAAGAAGTAAAACATTAATTAAACACAAGCATTGAAAAATGTGCCACCATTCACAACCTCAGGGCATTCACCAAACAGAACAGCTTCTTTAAACAGGCAAACAGAAGCCATTAAGAAAGAAGTAAAACTAATTAAAATCAAAGCACAGTTTAGCACACTACTTAAAGATGATGAACCTTCCAATCTCTCTCTCTAATATATATATATATATATATATATATATATATATATATATATATATATATATATATATATATATATATATATATATATATATATATATATATATATATATATATATATATATATATATACACACACACACATATACATATATATATATATATATACATACACACACACACACACACACACACACATATATATATATATATATATATATATATATATATTTATTTATTTACACACAAACACACACATACACACACACACACAAACATATACACACACACATTTAAAAAGTGTATATTACATTTATATATTATATTTAACATTTACATATACTGTATTTTATATTTATATATTATATTTAATTTAAAATTGTATTAAATGTTAGAAAATGTTTCACTTAGACTTTTTTTTTCATTTTAGTAATTTTAGTATTAGTATAATTTATTTATTGTATAATTTTGTTTTTTACCTTCTCCAAACCCAAATACAATAAAAAAAAAAAAAAAGATATATTATATCAAAGATTTTATTTCATCAAATATCTTTATTTTACAAACAATTATTTATTTATTTATTTATTTATTTATAGATGATGGACCTTCCCTAAAGCCATGACGCAAATGCACACAATCACAGTCACACCACAGATACTGAAGTAAAACTTACTGAGTTATACTTCTAGTGAAATCTCGTTAATAATTGCTGCTTCAGGGGGTCCTGCTAAACTTCACTCACCCAGAACCCGCGCCACCAGGCAGAAAACGACGGTCGCCACCACGAAGGTCCAGTTCCACTCGTGCGGCCCAGCCACCGTCGACACTCCCAGGAAGATGAATATGAGCGTGTCGCTCACGCTGCTCCACATCTTCAGGAAGTACTTGATGGTGGTGTGGGATTTATGGGAAATGTTGGCCTCCACGTAGGGACGCATGACGGCACCACATGCGATTAGCCTGGAGACAGAAGATTCATCTACGTTACTGACCTGACAATACTTCCTCCATATCATCTGATATCAAGATTTATCACAATTAGGGATGTCAATTTTTGATCATTTCCATGATCGATCGTCGTTTAAATTAACGATCAATTAATCGATTAATCGTTAACCTTAATACTGCCAAATGTCTGTTGCAGTGGCATATATTCACCGGCATGACCGGATGTGCAAATGCCAGTCAAAACGCAGGCTTTCTCACCCGAATTAAAGGGGTTTTAGTCTAGATAAAAGGCTAGTAGCAGGACTGTAAAATGAATAGATGTGATGATCATTTGATAAAATGAAGTGAGAGCGACGTACGGATCATTTTACTTTGTTGGCTGTTTCAGATCCCGTCACGGAGACCGCTGAATGCACCTCTTTAAATGGTTTCATTGTGCTCATTGATGTATTTTAAAAGACAATCGCAATGTTTGCAACTGACATTATTGGCTTTTAAAATAAAATGATCCCACACGTAACTGCGGCTCGTGGGGTTGCGGCGCGCGGTCAGAGAACCGCTTGGTCATGAGTTTCCAGGAATTTAATAATATTTATTGTTTCTTTTCCCAAATCCTCACCGTCTCACCCCCTCTAATTTCGCAGGTTTATTTTATTGTTGTTCACTTTTAATCACTGTTTTTGCATCTCTTACTGTGGTAAGCATGCGGGGGAAATGACAGATTTCGTGGCCATGAATTAAGAATTCGTTCCTATGACTTAATTCGTTCCCTTATTTTAGTCAAATCATGGGTTTTCTAGGGAAGAAATTAGTTAAACAGACATTGCCCAAAATTTTTTAAGTCGAACATAGAAACGAATTAAATTCCGAATTATAGCCTATACTATATAGCCTAAGCCTATATATAGACCTGTCCTGCTCGTGTCCCGCAGCCCTGTCGAAGCGCAGAGCACGGTATGAAACAATTATATCTGGGGAAATTATAATTAAACATGACTTAGTTACTACATTTCAATAAAAAAATAAATTTATATTGTTTCTGTTTTAATGTACTTTTAAAGTCTGGATCACGTAATTTGTACATTAGTGTGTTATTTTCGCCAAAGATCCAGCCCCGTCACCGTCACTCACAGCCGCTTGCATGTGTTTTGCGCATGAGCCGCACGCGCCCCGACATTAAACTGCTTAATAGACCATCGATAGCATTAATCAATTGCATCCCTTATCGACAATTAATCGATCGTCGATTAATCGTTGACATCCCTAATCACAATATTCATTTCATAACTTTAATGGGAAATGAAATGCATTGCACATATTTGTTAAACCTCTAGAATCAATGTAATCATAAATTTGTTTACATTTACATTACATTTACATATTTAGCAGACGCTTTTATCCAAAGCGACTTACATTGCATTCAAGTTACAGTTTTTACATTTTTATCAGCTCTTGCTTTCCCTGGGAATCGAACCCATGACCTTGGCATTGCTAGCGCCATGCTCTACTATTTGAGCTACAGGAAAGCCTAGATTACAAGTAAACTCCACATTTATTTTTTCCCCCACAAATTCTGTATTTTCCATTTTTGTTTGTAGATGAGATTTTTTATGATTTATTACAAAATTATCAACAAATATGGCATCTGATGAAATAACTTCATAAAAGTTTTGTAATCATTCTTTAAAAAAATTGATTGCATTATATTCCTTAAAAAATAACAATAAAAAGTGTGCTTCTAAAAATAAATAAATAAATAAATAAATAATACAATAGTTCCTAATGAAATTCATAAAAACATATGACAATTAATTTACAGCAAAACACTGCATTTTTATTTTTTGTCAAATAAGGTGCTGCACAATTGAACCTGTACACCATATAAATTAAAACATGGATAAAAAAAATCTTGTATTACATTTCTTTAAAATGAATAATAATAATAATAATAATAATAATAATAATAACTTCTCAAAATGTATTATTTATTTATTTATATTATTTTATTTTATTTTCTGTCAAATAAGGTGCTCCACAACTTGTATTAAAATATGGGTGAGAAATATTTTTGGGTTCTATGATATTCCTTAAAATAATAATAATAATAATAATAATAATAATAATACAATATAATGTTGCAATAAATGGTATTTATTATTATTATCATTATTAACTACTTTGACAAGTTTTAGTATACAATAGTAATAAACTTCTGTCATAATTTGCCCTACAGTCAGTTGGTCTGAGGGTTGAATTTCGACAAGCCCTTGCATAATCGCACCACACCAACAATTTGCATCACTTTCAGTAAATCATCAAAATACATCAGCATACACCCTTTAAAGTGAACATCTCAATTTCCCTCATATTAGCTTGACGTGTGAGGAACTTATTCCACCTACAATCGAATCTCAAAGGCGTCCGCGACAACTTACAATTAGCTGAAGTGACTGGCTTTTGTCTGAAAGTGGAAGCAGTGCTTCAGTGCCTAACTATCTCCACCTGATAAACCTGTGACTCACTGTAACACAATGTTAACAGCGGCGGGTCGCGTGAACCGAACTGACGCAGTTCCACCTCTGATTGGGATCATTATCAGGGCTGATCATTTTCACTCCTGGGCTTGTGAGGCTCCTCCTGTTCTTATTTGTTCCTCTTTTAAAAGGACATCTGTGACAACACTTCCTGTGACCGCAGTGAGCCGTGCCTTCAGGAGCAATCCTTTACATAATAGGCTATTTCACAGCTCAAGAAAAAGAAATGTGCTGTTTATTATAGAGCAATAAGCATTTGAGACCATGTGTAATTTTTAGATAAAATTACTTTTTTATACAAGAGTAAAAAGGTACATGTCATGTCAAGCAAATGCATGCATTAATATCAAGATCTTGTAACTCAAAGGGTAGATATTGCTGCTAGCTATGCTAAGGTCATTCCATGATACATAAAACTGATATGTAAAACACTTAGGAAACAATCTGCCAAATGCATAAAATGTAGAGCCCGACCGATATATAGTTTTGCCGATTTTATCGGCCAATATGAGCCTGTCGCAGATATATCGGTACCGGTGAATATGCCGCCGATATGAACATTTTTTTACAGAACATAAAACACAGATAAAATGCTTGTATATGGTGTAATTACATAGTTTGTCCAGCAGAGCGTGCTCCATTGTTTGCTACTGGCGACCTGGATGAAACGCTTTAAAGCTCAAGCGTATGGAATACCACTGAAACTTTGAACGGCCATATCTCTGTAACAGCGCGGCGGATCCGCATCAAATTTGGGGATCCCTTCAGCTTGAGGAACCCTCTCGAACGCTGAATCGATTGTATGTCTCGAGGCCCCCTTTCGAATGAGACCACCCCCGCGTCGATAGCCCCCAGGGTCCGGGAGTTACGGGCGGTTAAATTCGCCTGTAACTGGCGATCCCGGCGGCCTACCGAGGAGCGGAGGGTGGCGTTCGAGAGGGCTCCTCGAGCTGAAGGGATCCTCCGAATTTGGTGGAGATCCGCCGCTGCGTTCGCGAGATAATGACATCAGCCAACACTTTAACTTCAGTAAAGAGGTCTCTTGTTCAGGCTGCAGCATTCAAGCGACCGTAAGTGCCCTGCGAAGTGGACTTCACATGATATTCCACCATGATTCCAGTTCCAAGGGAATGTACACATTAGGGCATTAAAGTGCGCGAGATGTGAATTTAAATTGTATTTATTTACAGTGGTATATTATGTCACACTTCACACTTCTCTAGTAAGTTTCGTCTGTGTGTGAAGACAGTAGCACAAATCCGTGAATGAATGTTCTGAAGTGAAATAAACTTCAATGGAATAAAGTTGAATGGAATTGAATTGAAATAAAGTTAAATAAACTTCACCTTTACTGTTCAGTGCACTGATGTCAGACTCATTTTGGATAATAAAGTTTATTGTTAAATTGTTAAATGCCCTGCCTCCATTGCATATTTTTGTCACGTCATTATAAGTGTTTGGTCACCACATTTAAGTGATCATTGCAATAAATGTGTTTATGTATATATATTCTGTTTATGTATATACTATAGTATTCTATATATAGTACCAGTCAAAAGTTTGGACACAGGAATGGGAAAGTGTCCAAACTTTTGACTAGTACTGTACTATAATATACACAAATCGATATCAGCGGTTTTTTTACGCCCTAATATCGGTATCGGCCCCCAAAAAACCCATATCGGTCGGGCTCTAATAAAATGTAAACTACCATTCAAATATTTGGTGTCGAGTTTGAAAGTTCGGCATTTTTAAAATGTTTTTGAAACAAGTCTCTTATGCTCACCATTTATTTAGTCAAAGATACAGCAAAACTGTGAAATATTATTACAATTTCAAATAGCTGTTTTCTATGTAAATATATTTTAAAATGTAATTGATTCCCGTGATCAAAGCTGAATTTTCAGCATAATTACTCCCCGTCTTCAGTGTCACGTGATCGGTTTTATTTAGTTTTTTCAAATTCTGTTTTCTATTTTATTTTTTCTGTATTATTTGTTTTATGATTTACTACAAATTTATCATCAAATAAGGGTGTCTAATGAAATGACAAAATAAAACTTTGACAATTTAGTCAGTCTTTTAAAATCAGATGAAAATACTACAAATTTACAACAAAACATTGTTTTTTCCCCCATTTAAGACAAGGTGCTACACAACTTAAAAAATAATATTACTCAGTGTTTCCCCTGCCATTATCTTGAAGGTCAAGTTCATTTTATTTCATTTTATTTTCTCTATAGCGCCAGATCACAACAGAGGTCATTTAAAGTTACCTTTTCTATAAAACAGGTCTATACCTCGTTATTTTATTAAACAAACTAAATAGCCTCAAGTTATTTGTCTTATTTACACGACGGCATGTTATTTCTGTCTCTACATTACGTTCCGCCCCGATATGCACACACACACAAACGTACGCGCAACACATAAGTGAGCCCAATCCCACTAGTATTTGTAAATATTAAGCCGCAAAACGACTATTTAAATATGAATTCTGCGTGTCTCTGTGTTAATGTATGGCGCAGACGCGCGTTTATGTTTGCTACTCATACAGAAGCGCGTGAAGCTTGCGGTGATATTAGCGTCTGCCGTCTCACTAAATGAGGACATAAATACATGAACAACACATCCAGAACTGCTCTGAGAGTCACTTCATGAGCATTTGGCCGTTTCATTTGAGTAAAACTATCATCATATCATATACACACAGAAATCTAAAGATATTCACGGCAACCCGTCAAAATAAAAGTTCGGGTTTCAATTGTAGACATTGCGGCAGAAATATATTCCAATTGTTCAGTAGAATGTACGTAATAGCCTACTAAAATGATTAAAACCTTATTTTTAAGGAATAATCATAAAAAATGTCTTCAGTGTTTTAATTGTAATATTAAATCCCCTTTATTTAATAAATCCCCCAAATCAAACAAATCTTTAAACAATATTACACCGCCCAGCCTGTCCATTTTTAATTGTTTGTTGTAATGGGTGGATCAGTTTTGCAGACCATGAGACACATTGTGAATCACATTGTGAATCACACACTTCACACTCTTTTTATCATCCACTCGAGCGTCATCAGCTCATAACCGAGAGCCGTCTTCAGGGCCGAGGTATTGATCGAGCTCTGACAGCCTGTTACTTACGAGCAGTGACTCTAGATGCTTTGAGACGATAGATGAAGTGTCGGCGACAAGCTGTTAAATCACTGGATGCTTTCAAATCTGAGAAAAACCAGCCCTGACCTGCTTCATCTGGCCCTGTTTATTGATTTTATCATTTAGTCAGAAACACAAAATGCTCTTGTGCAATTTTGGAGAGTCCTCTGCAAACATTTTTAAAATAAAAAAGCCCCATAAAATTACAACTTATTTTAATGTTAAATAAATTCAACATGAATGCATGCTCCTGGTCTTTTTGTGAATGACTCATTGTTACTCCAAACCAAAAAAAAAGTTTCTGCAAAAATTCACAGAATCTAGAAAAAATAAAATGGAAATCAGATTTGAAGATCTGTTACCATTTTCATTCTGTGTTTTATTATTTAATACAAATTTATCATAAAAAAAAATGTCTAATGAAATTTATTCAAACTTTAACAATTGAATCAATCTTTTAGAATGTAATCAAATGAAATATAATTAACTAATTGATTAATTTAGCATGTTGCATTTTATTCCGCATAGTATTGTGCACAATTATGTTACTCCAAGTAAAAATGTTTTAGCAAAATTTAATAACTCACTTTAGTAAACAGGGTTACTATAGTTAACTAAAACCATAAAAAACACATTTGCATTAATTTAAATAAAATAATTAATGCAAATGTGTGCCAAAAAAACAAAACAAAACAAAAAAAAACCTAAACTAAACTTTTTAGGTTTAGTTTAAAATAAACATTTTATTTCAACTAGTTGCCAAGGCAGCTTTTACCATTTTCATGTGGTTTACTCGACTAAAATAACTAAAACTAAAAGTTAAATAAAAATGAATAAAAACTATATAGTCATTTGTAAAAGAAAACTAATAAAGATGACAAAAACATGAACTCAAATTAAAATGAAACATAAAATAATTTTCGTTACTTGAAATAAAATAAACCTTAACTGAAAAGTACTAAATGTACTAGATGGACTAAAATAACTAAAACAAAAACAAATTAAGAAACTAAAAAACTAAAACATTTAAAAAAAGAAACCAAAACTAAAAATTATAAATGTATAAAAAAAAAAAAATTATATATATATATATATATATATATATATATATATATATATATATATATATATATATATATATAAATATATATATATATGACTAAAATAAAAATTACTAAAACTTAATCTCAAATTACAATAAAAATAAAAATCTTCAATTCAAAATATTAACAAAACACTGTAATAGTACCTCAATGATACTGAAATAGCACTGTTAGTAAATGAAGCGGTCACTTACGCCATGATGCCGGACAGATGAAACACCTCCGCCGACAGGTAAGCCATGTAGCTGTAGAGAAAGACGAACAGAGGCTCGATGACGCGCGTGTGCGAGGTGAAGCGGGACGTGAAGGCCGCCAGGATCCCGTAGATGGCGCCCACCACGATACCGCCCAACGACACAACCAGAAAACACACGACACCCAGAAACACATCCATCACATTGATCGTGCCCACACTGCTGTACTCCTCAAAGAGATGATACAGCACCTACACACAAGAACAACAGGAGGTGTGCATCAGAAATGAACACCATCCGCAGCATTAGAGCCACAGTCATCTTAACAAAACATACAGGCCTGGTTTCACAGACAGGGCTTAGTTTAAGCCAGGATTAGCCATAGTTCAATTAGGATTAGACATTAGACATCTAACAGCATTAGACTTTATGAAGTACATTAAATATTATCAGACCCTTTTGTGCTTGTGCAAAAAACTCAATAAACACTTATTTACTGCTTCCCAGTGGAGATGTGCAAAGTGGGACAGCCAATACTCCTCAGATTAGCAGAGGAGGACTTCACAGAACACCTGATATCATGTTTGACTTCTTTCATTGATCACGTCTAAGTGTGATTTGTTTCATTGACCACTCGAGACAGAAGCTCATTGAAAGCATGAGGTCAAGCAGTCAAGGAAAAACAGTTGAGGTAATGGAAACGAGAAGCCTCTTCACAAGACTCAGTCAGCTGATAAACTGAGCTGTGAGAGTGAATTCTCCCAGAGAGAGAAGGACTGGAACAATCCCATAGATTATACAGAGACTAGCGGCTGCACGATAGTGAGCTACAACAGCCGAGGCAGGACACAATAAATGACATACTGCTAATAACTAATATCAAATAATAACACCATTTAATTAAAATAACAATTAAATTAATTAAAATAAAATGACATATTAATATTATGACAGGAAATTTCAACATAATTATATTTTAAATATTATACACTGTATATAAATCAAAAACCAATGAGATGGAAATATAATTTTTAAATACATGAATTATGTTTCCAACTTTGTTGCCACAGTTTTGGAAGTGCCTTTTTCTGTTCTAAAGAAGGATGTGTCCCAATACTTTTGTTCATATAGTGCATTGGTGTTTGGTGATGAGTTTTTGGCTCAAGGTCTGTATTTAACGTCACACCAGAGGTGTTCAGCTTGGATTAGGACTTGGCTTTCTGCAGACCAGTCAAGTTCTTCCACACTGACTGAATCAATCATTTCTTTTTTAACCTTGTCTTATACACAGAGGCATTGTCATGTTAGAATAGAAAAGGGTCCTGTCCAAACTGTTGCTTTAAAATTAGAAGCACACAATCTATCTTAAATAAATAATTTGCAAAATATATTATTTCAAAATAAGAATATTTTTCTCATATATATATATATATATATATATATACACACACACACACACACACACACACACATATATATACAGGTGCATCTCAATATCACACTTAACAAAAACCCACCAATTCACTATCTCAACAAATCAGAATATGGTGACATGCCAATCAGCTAATCAACTCAAAACACCTGCAAAGGTTTCCTGAGCCTTCAAAATGGTCTCTCAGTTTGGTTCACTAGGCTACACAATCATGGGGAAGACTGCTGATCTGACAGTTGTCCAGAAGACAATCATTGACGCCCTTCACAAGGAGGGTAAGCCACAAACATTCATTGCCAAAGAAGCTGGCAGTTCACAGAGTGCTGTATCCAAGCATGTTAACAGAAAGTTGAGTGGAAGGAAAAAGTGTGGAAGAAAAAGATGCACAACCAACCGAGAGAACTGCAGCCTTGTGAGGATTGTCAAGCAAAATCCATTCAAGAATTTGGGTGAACTTCACAAGGAATGGACTGAGGCTGGGGTCAAGGCATCAAGAGCCACCACACACAGACGTGTCAAGGAATTTGGCTACAGTTGTCGTATTCCTCTTGTTAAGCCACTCCTGAATCACAGAAAACCTCAGAGGCGTCTTACCTGGGCTAAGGAGAAGAAGAACTGGACTGTTGCCCAGTGGTCCAAAGTCCTCTTTTCAGATGAGAGCAAGTTTTCTATTTCATTTGGAAACCAAGGTCCTAGAGTCTGGAGGAAGGGTGGAGAAGCTCATAGCCCAAGTTGCTTGAAGTCCAGTGTTAAGTTTCCAGAGTCTGTGATGATTTGGGGTGCAATGTCATCTGCTGGTGTTGGTCCATTGTGTTTTTTGAAAACCAAAGTCACTGCACCCGTTTACCAAGAAATTTTGGAGCACTTCATGCTTCCTTCTGCTGACCAGCTTTTTAAAAGATGCTGATTTTATTTTCCAGCAGGATTTGGCACCTGCCCACACTGCCAAAAGCACCAAAAGTTGGTTAAATGACCATGGTGTTGGTGTGCTTGACTGGCCAGCAAACTCACCAGACCTGAACCCCATAGAGAATCTATGGGGTATTGTCAAGAGGAAAATGAGAAACAAGAGACCAAAAAATGCAGATGAGCTGAAGGCCACTGTCAAAGAAACCTGGGCTTCCATACCACCTCAGCAGTGCCACAAACTGATCACCTCCATGCCACGCCGAATTGAGGCAGTAATTAAAGCAAAAGGAGCCCCTACCAAGTATTGAGTACATATACAGTAAATGAACATACTTTCAAGAAGGCGAACAATTCACTAAAAATGTTTTTTTTTTTTTTAAATCGGTCTTTATAAAGTATTCTAATTTGTTGAGATAGTGAATTAGTGGGTTTTTGTTAAATGTGAGCCAAAATCATCACAATTAAAAGAACCAAAGACTTAAACTACTTCAGTCTGTGTGCATTGAATTTATTTAATACACGAGTTTCACAATTTGAGTTGAATTACTGAAATAAATTAACTTTTCCACGACATTCTAATTTATTGAGATGCACCTGTACATATATAGCTCATACCATGGACCACAAAACCAGTCATAAGGGTCAATTTTTTTTAAATTCAGATGTATACATCCTCTGAAAGCTGAGAAAATAAGCCTTCCATTGATGTATGGTTTGTTAGGATAGGACCATATTTGGCTGACTAAACTATTTCATAATCTGGAATCTGAGGGTGTAAAAAAATTAAAATATTGAGAAAATCGCCTTTAAAGTGAATGAAGTTCTTAGCGATGCATAATACTATTCAAAAATTAAGTTTTGATATACAGTGGATATAAAAAGTCTACAGATTGCCCTGTCAGGACAGGAATGTCAGGAAAGATTTCAGTTTGTTTTTTAATTTAGTTGTACGGGTTATAGTTTACATTAAAGGTGGAAAAAGTTCTGAAATTATTTATCTTGGTCTAATTTTTTTTTTTACATCACAGAAACCTGGCATTTTAACAGGGGTGTGTAGACTTTTTATATCCACTGTATTTATGGTAGGAAATTTACATAATATCTTCATGGAACATGATCTTTACTTAATATTCTAATGATTTTTGGCATTAAAGAAATGATCATTTTGACCCATGAAAGGTATTGTTGGCTATTGCTATTAATATACCTGTGTGACTTATGACTGGTTTTGTGCTCCAGGGTCACATATATAAATAAATTTAAAAAAAATTGTCATAAGCTCAGTGTACTCACCACAGTGACGGCGTCATTAAGTAAAGACTCTCCGAACACCAGGATGTGGAGCAGCTCATTAATGTGGATCTCCTCAAACACAGCCAGCACGGCCACGGGGTCCACGGCCGAGATGATGGACCCGAACAGCAGGCATGACAGGAGGTCCACGGTCACCAGTCTATGGCCCTCCAGCTGGCAAACGCCGTACAGCAGACCACCAACGAAGAAGGCATTCCAGAGCGTTCCCACCACTGCAAACATGAGAATAGTGCCCAGGTTTTCAGTGAATTGCCGTATGGGCAGGAAGTAGCCGGCGTCGAGGATGATGGGAGGCAGCAGGAACAGGAAGAAGATCTTGGAGTCCAGCAACGGAGGGACCTCGCCTACCACCTTCATGAGACCGCCGACCAGTAGACCCACCACGATCAGCAGACAGCTCTCTGGCACGATGGAGGACAAGCGAGGGATCAGGTGGAACCCTGAAAGAGAGTGAGGAACATGGATGCATCAAGACAGGACAACTGCAATCATTGGTTATTCATATAATTAGTGACGCTTCAAAATTAATTTTTTACCAGAAACACAGAAACCAAAATTTTCCAAATTTTAACCAAGAGTTAATCAATACTTTTGCCGAAACTGCAAAAGTAATACATTGTTGCTGTTCCTGCCAAATATTTTTGGTGGCCACAATTTCACTAAATTCATCACCAAATCATCACTACATATAAATAATCAAATCAAATCAAATCAAATCAAATCAAATATAATATAATAACTCAAAATAAAATAAAATTAAATTAAATTAAAATGTATCATTTAGTTAAAACTTTAAACCAAAAATAAAATGTAATAACCATTAAATCAAATTTAATCAACACTAAAAAAAAAAACTAATTTAAATTGCACAAGTTAGATTTTATTTATTTATTTATTATTATTATTTTTTTTTTGATGATATAATTATGTTTTTACTCAAACTCGTTTAAATAGTGGCTGTAATAAAAACTTACACACATTTAATAATGACAACATCTAACAGGTTAGGTAAAAATTTAACTGTTAAATTAACAGTTAAAATTAAAAAACAGTTAAAAGGTTAACAGTAAAATTATAATGCATATGTAATTTAGTACAAATTTAATCACAATTTTTCTGCATGTTAATGTAGCAGATAAAAATAAAATAAAAAACATGAACTGGTGGAAGCATAAGACAAACAAAATAATACAATATAACAGCATGGTTGATCCAAATTTTCCGGCATGTTGATGTAGCAGATAAAATAAAGAATAAAATAAAATAATAACATAAAATAAAATATAGAAGTGAACTGCTGGAAGCAAAAGACAAGCACTTTATGTTCAGTAAATCTGATGATTAATGCAGTTCAGGCACGTGCACAGGTAGGACTCAACCTGTGCAGAGCACATGCCCTTTTTCTCCTTACATTCTGAAGTGCCCTTTTTTGGTGGTGTTTTTTTTTTTTTTTTCTTCAATAAATCAATGCTATTTATTGATTTATTGAAGATAAATCCCCCCCCCGAAACTCGATTGGGCTAGTTTTGAGCAGTAATTGGGTGGGTTTTGTTGTGAAAACCTGCCTACCCTGCACGGCGCCCATGTTAACAGATGAGAGCATTCACACCGCACGCAGAGGCGGCGCGGCAGCGCGTAGCAGGAGCAGAGCAGAGCAGAAGTTTAGTTTCGACGCCGAGTCTATTTTTGCTGCGCCGCTTATGCTGAATTAAAGCCACAGTGCATTTTTCTTGATCAAAATTGACCTGATTAACATGAAAAATGACACATTTCACCGTAAAATCATGTGAAGTGTTTCGTGTTTCACAATCACGGGGTAAAAGGCACACAGTATTGATAAATACTTCAGTTAAAATATTTTTTTTTAATACTAATGTCTAAGTTACTACTTGTTCAAAACAATCACTTTAGCAAAGTTTGTACTATTTTCTGCTTATTTTGATAAATAATGTTCAACAAATATACTGTCATTAAATTGTTAATATAAAAATATATTTTAAAATACAGAAGAGTCAGCAGAGAACAGGCCCTGGAGAACAGGCCCTGGAGACGAGCTCAATTAAAACCTCTGAAAGGCCCTCGCAGGGAGTAATAGATCTTCCTATAATGGCTCCGGTCTTCTGTTTCTCCAGCTCAACCCAGAGGTCAACATTTAGCTGGGTAACATTGTAAAGAAGTTACAACACTAATAGAGGAAATAAGCCTGTTTCTCCACTGACAGCCATTCAGATATTATACAATCAACATAACTTTTCTTGTATTAATTTGTCTATATGAACATGCATCAGAAGGACAGGAAGTATTTTTTCAGTGTTTTGTTTAAAGTGTCTTGTTAAAAGTAGTAACAAGTTTAACAACCTGTGGTTTGTTACATTCTGTAAATGAACATTTAAAAAAATCATAAAACAAATAAATTGTAAAATAAAATAAAGTAAATAACTTCTGCTTAGTTTCACTGCATTATCAAAATTATAATGTAATATAATTATTAAATAAATAAATCACTTCAGTTTAGTTCCACTGGATCATCACAGAAATGACATAAAATAAATAAATAAATAAAAAAAAAAAACTTATTTGGCTTAGTTTCACTTATTTATCAAAAATAAATAAATAAATAGTTTCTGCTTACTTTACAAACATAATAATAAACAAATAATCAAAAATTTACCCCCAAAAAATAAAATAAACAACCTCACCTTAGTTTCACTTGTTTATAAAAATATAATAACTAAAATAAACAAATAAATAACTACATTAATAAATAAAAAATAAACAACTTTTCTTAGTTTCAGGGCATAATCTAAATAAATAAATAAATTCAGTTTAGTTTCCCTGGATCATCAAAAAATTACATAAAATGAAATAAAGTAAAATAAACAACTTTGCCTTAGTTTCACTTGTTTATCAAAAATAAAATATAATAAATAACTAAAATAAGCAAATAAATAATTAAACAAATAAAAACTAATAATTTCTTCTTAGTTACACTGCATTATCAAAATTACGATAAATAAATTCATTCAGTTTAGTTTCGATGGATCATTAAAAATTAAAATAAGAAAATAAATAAAAACAAAGCACTTTATTTTAACTGCATGCAAATTGCCACATGGCTATTTAATATATAAATAATTTTTAGTAATTTTTAGTGACATAAAGGCAAAATACCTATATTATGACAGGGTTAAGGTCTTTGCACACTGAGTCCGAAATTTTCGCACGTTAAAAAATAAATACAACCTCACATTGTGTCAATCACGTTTACACACTCTCCGAAACTTTCGTACATCATTAAAAAAAACACACATTGGATCAGGTTCGATTTTCTGCATTTTTGCATCCGTAGCAAGCATTTTAACAGGAAAGGATGACGAATACGAAAAACACACGTACGAGAATTTCAGACTCAGTGTGCAAGGACCTTTACAGTGATAAAGAATTACTCACACCCTGATAAGATTGTGCTCATACGGCCCATCCCTAGAGCAGCATTATATAAAAATACACTAAGGACTGACAGCAACAGGACAAAACAGCAGAGTCAGAATCCCTCAGCTATTATGAGGTGATTTGACCTTCACATTGGCACTGTGTCCGTCACGAGGCCCCTCAAACAGCCAACAATGAGCCCCCAGGAGAGGCTGTGAATTATTCAGAGCCCAGGGTGACACACGTCTTCTGCTGGCACGTGTGGAGAGACCAGAAAACAGTGTGAACATGTTACCTGTGTTCAGTGCGCCAAAACACACACTGAGCACATCCAATTAAAAGCGCTCGTTAGCACATAACAAATGTCAACATCTCACCGCTACAGAAATGCATGCTTCATGCAAGGTGTGATCTAAATAACTCATTGACTTCACATGTTCTTCTTTTTTACATATCTTTGTGCCTTGAAGTGGCAAGGGAACAGAGTTAATAGCTGAAGAGTCGAGGGAAAAAATGAAAAGATGGATGAAAGGGCCCAGAATTTACACTTTCTAGCAATATCTTTTTCCCAGCAGTCCACTTTTAATTAAGGTTTCTTGCCCAAAACCATTATTTGCCCTTACAACCTAGGAATTAATTAAAAGAATGTTCTGTAACTTTAAGACTTCTGTATGTAAGTGAAGTCTGCAAAAATTGACAAACTATGCACTGCATCAAAATCTTCTGCACACAAAATGGTCACTTGAAAAAAAAGTATAAGCTCAAAGTAAACGTTCTCTGATCCAGTGTTAGTTTAGTATTAATAGTTTTTAAAATATTAATGAATAAAATATATTAGGATGCATTTAAGATCTCTTCATAAAGTTTGACTGTTTTAAATAATTTCTTATTTTTATTTTATTCTACTGATGATGATTGATATTGCAATGCTCTCTTGGCAGGTCTTCCAGCCAATTCCATCAAACCTTTACAATTAATTCAAAATGCCGCTGCAATATTAATCTTTTATGAGCTGAAAAGAA